>JAAAWM010011490.1:0-82647 GCA_036873465.1 Thinopyrum obtusiflorum | reverse complement strand
AAGCTGTTGCGATCCCCTATATTTGTGGGTTATCTGTCACACCCTAGCTAGTCATGCATTAGAGTGTTGCATCATGTTTACTCTTTCATCAGAAACTTGAAATGGGGATGACAGAACCCCCAGTCCCCTCTGAAACCAACTAGGGTTTACTAAAATAATTTTCAATGAACCTGAAATGCCCTTCTAAAATGCCCATCATTTTTGTCTTGGTTCAGAACCTCTGCAAAAGTGGTGCACATTTTCCTAGGCCATCCTAGGGTTTTTGAATTAAATCATAACTATTTGAATTTGGGCATTTAAAATTATATAAAATATTTAAATGCTCAAATATCTCCAAACTAAAATGTTTCATGTTGGAAATAATCCAACTATGGACCAGGAGTAGTTTGGTGAATTTTGGAGTTGCCTAGGTATTTTAATTAATTCAACAAATTTGCAGAAGTATTAAATAAAACAGAAAACAGAAAATAAATAAAAGGGGAAGGACTTATCTGTGCGGCCCAGCCAGCCGACCGGCCCAGCCAGCGACCCCTAGCTAGTCATGCATTAGAGTGTTGCATCATGTTTACTCTTTCATCAGAAACTTGAAATGGGGATGACAGAACCCCCAGTTCCCTCTGAAACCAACTAGGGTTACTAAAATAATTTTTCAATGAACCTGAAATGCCCTTCTAAAATGTCCATCATTTTAGCCTTGGTTCAGAACCTCTGACAAAAGTGGTGCACATTTTTCTAGGCCATCATAGGGTCTTTGAATTAAATCATAGATATCTGAATTTGGGCATTTAAAATAATATAAAATATTTAAATGCTCAAATATCTCCACCCCCCCCCCCCCCCCCCCCCCCCCCCCCCCCCCCCCCCCCCCCCCCCCCCCCCCCCCCCCCCCCCCCCCCCCCCCCCCCCCCCCCCCCCCCCCCCCCCCCCCCCCCCCCCCCCCCCCCCCCCCCCCCCCCCCCCCCCCCCCCCCCCCCCCCCCCCCCCCCCCCCCCCCCCCCCCCCCCCCCCCCCCCCCCCCCCCCCCCCCCCCCCCCCCCCCCCCCCCCCCCCCCCCCCCCCCCCCCCCCCCCCCCCCCCCCCCCCCCCCCCCCCCCCCCCCCCCCCCCCCCCCCCCCCCCCCCCCCCCCCCCCCCCCCCCCCCCCCCCCCCCCCCCCCCCCCCCCCCCCCCCCCCCCCCCCCCCCCCCCCCCCCCCCCCCCCCCCCCCCCCCCCCCCCCCCCCCCCCCCCCCCCCCCCCCCCCCCCCCCCCCCCCCCCCCCCCCCCCCCCCCCCCCCCCCCCCCCCCCCCCCCCCCCCCCCCCCCCCCCCCCCCCCCCCCCCCCCCCCCCCCCCCCCCCCCCCCCCCCCCCCCCCCCCCCCCCCCCCCCCCCCCCCCCCCCCCCCCCCCCCCCCCCCCCCCCCCCCCCCCCCCCCCCCCCCCCCCCCCCCCCCCCCCCCCCCCCCCCCCCCCCCCCCCCCCCCCCCCCCCCCCCCCCCCCCCCCCCCCCCCCCCCCCCCCCCCCCCCCCCCCCCCCCCCCCCCCCCCCCCCCCCCCCCCCCCCCCCCCCCCCCCCCCCCCCCCCCCCCCCCCCCCCCCCCCCCCCCCCCCCCCCCCCCCCCCCCCCCCCCCCCCCCCCCCCCCCCCCCCCCCCCCCCCCCCCCCCCCCCCCCCCCCCCCCCCCCCCCCCCCCCCCCCCCCCCCCCCCCCCCCCCCCCCCCCCCCCCCCCCCCCCCCCCCCCCCCCCCCCCCCCCCCCCCCCCCCCCCCCCCCCCCCCCCCCCCCCCCCCCCCCCCCCCCCCCCCCCCCCCCCCCCCCCCCCCCCCCCCCCCCCCCCCCCCCCCCCCCCCCCCCCCCCCCCCCCCCCCCCCCCCCCCCCCCCCCCCCCCCCCCCCCCCCCCCCCCCCCCCCCCCCCCCCCCCCCCCCCCCCCCCCCCCCCCCCCCCCCCCCCCCCCCCCCCCCCCCCCCCCCCCCCCCCCCCCCCCCCCCCCCCCCCCCCCCCCCCCCCCCCCCCCCCCCCCCCCCCCCCCCCCCCCCCCCCCCCCCCCCCCCCCCCCCCCCCCCCCCCCCCCCCCCCCCCCCCCCCCCCCCCCCCCCCCCCCCCCCCCCCCCCCCCCCCCCCCCCCCCCCCCCCCCCCCCCCCCCCCCCCCCCCCCCCCCCCCCCCCCCCCCCCCCCCCCCCCCCCCCCCCCCCCCCCCCCCCCCCCCCCCCCCCCCCCCCCCCCCCCCCCCCCCCCCCCCCCCCCCCCCCCCCCCCCCCCCCCCCCCCCCCCCCCCCCCCCCCCCCCCCCCCCCCCCCCCCCCCCCCCCCCCCCCCCCCCCCCCCCCCCCCCCCCCCCCCCCCCCCCCCCCCCCCCCCCCCCCCCCCCCCCCCCCCCCCCCCCCCCCCCCCCCCCCCCCCCCCCCCCCCCCCCCCCCCCCCCCCCCCCCCCCCCCCCCCCCCCCCCCCCCCCCCCCCCCCCCCCCCCCCCCCCCCCCCCCCCCCCCCCCCCCCCCCCCCCCCCCCCCCCCCCCCCCCCCCCCCCCCCCCCCCCCCCCCCCCCCCCCCCCCCCCCCCCCCCCCCCCCCCCCCCCCCCCCCCCCCCCCCCCCCCCCCCCCCCCCCCCCCCCCCCCCCCCCCCCCCCCCCCCCCCCCCCCCCCCCCCCCCCCCCCCCCCCCCCCCCCCCCCCCCCCCCCCCCCCCCCCCCCCCCCCCCCCCCCCCCCCCCCCCCCCCCCCCCCCCCCCCCCCCCCCCCCCCCCCCCCCCCCCCCCCCCCCCCCCCCCCCCCCCCCCCCCCCCCCCCCCCCCCCCCCCCCCCCCCCCCCCCCCCCCCCCCCCCCCCCCCCCCCCCCCCCCCCCCCCCCCCCCCCCCCCCCCCCCCCCCCCCCCCCCCCCCCCCCCCCCCCCCCCCCCCCCCCCCCCCCCCCCCCCCCCCCCCCCCCCCCCCCCCCCCCCCCCCCCCCCCCCCCCCCCCCGCCTTCCTCAAGGCTTCGGGCATGAACCTTGCAGCTAAGGTAGCGGTGCAAGGCTTGCTGGTAGCGAGCGGCTCGCACAGCAGCCCGAAGATGATCTTCCTCAAGGAGCATTGCATCATCTTGGTGCAACTGCTCTTGCTCAAGCTCATCATAGGCGAGCACTCAAGGTGACCCGTATATGAGTTCCGTGGGGAGAACTGCTTCTACCCCGTATACCAGGGCAAAGGGTGTGTGGCCAGTGGCTCGATTTGGCGTCCTTCTGATCGACCAAAGAACCGTTGGCAACTCATCAACCCAGCGCCTTCCACACTTGTGTAGCCTATCAAAGGTTCTGGTCTTGAGGCCTCGCAACACCTCTGCGTTCGCCCTCTCAGCCTGGCCATTACTTCTGGGATGAGCAACGGAAGCAAAACAAACCTTGCCACCGAGGTCTTGGATATACTGCATAAAGGTGTGGCTTGTGAACTGCGTGCCATTGTCAGTGATGACTCTATTCGGCACACCAAAACGGCAGACTAGTCCCTTGAAGAACTTGACGGCTGATTGTGCTATCACCTTTCTCACCGGTTCCACTTCTGGTCACTTTGTGAACTTGTCGATCGCGACGTACAAGTACTCAAAGCCCCCGACAGCACGGGGAAAGGGGCCCAGTATGTCGAGCCCCCAGACCGAAAAGGGCCAGGAAAGAGGAATTGTTTGAAGGGCTTGGGCTGGTTGATGATGCTTCTTTGAATGGAACTGGCATGCTTCACACTTGGTTACTAGTGCAGTTGCATCCTGGAGAGCGGTGGGCCAGAAGAAACCTTGCCGGAACGCTTTGCCGGCAAGGGATCTTGACCCTATGTGGGAGCCACACATGCCTCCATGTATCGCTGCCAACAACTCCAGTCCGTCCTCCTGAGGAATGCACTTCAATTTCACGCCGTTCGGTCTCCTTCTGTATAGGGCATCATCCACAAACTGGTACATGCTGGACTGACGGGCTAATTTTTCTGCTTCTTCCTATTCCTTAGGAAGTTCCCCCGTTCGGAGGAAACGGACGGTGCGCTGCGCCCATGCCAGAGCCTGGGGCTCGACGGCAAGGACTAAAGGCTCATCTTCGGCCATAGGGGTAGCTGTCTCCATGGTCAGGGCCTGGGCTCCTGCCGGAGGTTGCTGCTCCTCGGCAAGCTTGGGGCACCCGGTAGCCTCCTTGCCGGTGGCGTCTGGGAGCTCAGCGGGAAAGTACTTGCTGGGGTCCGCCTTCCTTTGCTTGTTCTGTCCTGCTGATGGCTCAACGGATGGCTGAGTTAATTGGAGCACAAAGGTACCTGGTTCCACAGGCAACTTGAGGGCAGCGCGTTTCGACTGGTCATCGGCAATGCTGTTCTCTGCTCGGGGAACATGCTCCGCTTGTAGACCATCAAAACGCTCTTCCAACTTCCTCACTTCATCCACATAGGCCTCCATCAACGGGCTCTGGTAATCCTTGTTAACTTGCTTGGCGACGAGCTGCCCCCCCCCCCCCCCCCCCCCCCCCCCCCCCCCCCCCCCCCCCCCCCCCCCCCCCCCCCCCCCCCCCCCCCCCCCCCCCCCCCCCCCCCCCCCCCCCCCCCCCCCCCCCCCCCCCCCCCCCCCCCCCCCCCCCCCCCCCCCCCCCCCCCCCCCCCCCCCCCCCCCCCCCCCCCCCCCCCCCCCCCCCCCCCCCCCCCCCCCCCCCCCCCCCCCCCCCCCCCCCCCCCCCCCCCCCCCCCCCCCCCCCCCCCCCCCCCCCCCCCCCCCCCCCCCCCCCCCCCCCCCCCCCCCCCCCCCCCCCCCCCCCCCCCCCCCCCCCCCCCCCCCCCCCCCCCCCCCCCCCCCCCCCCCCCCCCCCCCCCCCCCCCCCCCCCCCCCCCCCCCCCCCCCCCCCCCCCCCCCCCCCCCCCCCCCCCCCCCCCCCCCCCCCCCCCCCCCCCCCCCCCCCCCCCCCCCCCCCCCCCCCCCCCCCCCCCCCCCCCCCCCCCCCCCCCCCCCCCCCCCCCCCCCCCCCCCCCCCCCCCCCCCCCCCCCCCCCCCCCCCCCCCCCCCCCCCCCCCCCCCCCCCCCCCCCCCCCCCCCCCCCCCCCCCCCCCCCCCCCCCCCCCCCCCCCCCCCCCCCCCCCCCCCCCCCCCCCCCCCCCCCCCCCCCCCCCCCCCCCCCCCCCCCCCCCCCCCCCCCCCCCCCCCCCCCCCCCCCCCCCCCCCCCCCCCCCCCCCCCCCCCCCCCCCCCCCCCCCCCCCCCCCCCCCCCCCCCCCCCCCCCCCCCCCCCCCCCCCCCCCCCCCCCCCCCCCCCCCCCCCCCCCCCCCCCCCCCCCCCCCCCCCCCCCCCCCCCCCCCCCCCCCCCCCCCCCCCCCCCCCCCCCCCCCCCCCCCCCCCCCCCCCCCCCCCCCCCCCCCCCCCCCCCCCCCCCCCCCCCCCCCCCCCCCCCCCCCCCCCCCCCCCCCCCCCCCCCCCCCCCCCCCCCCCCCCCCCCCCCCCCCCCCCCCCCCCCCCCCCCCCCCCCCCCCCCCCCCCCCCCCCCCCCCCCCCCCCCCCCCCCCCCCCCCCCCCCCCCCCCCCCCCCCCCCCCCCCCCCCCCCCCCCCCCCCCCCCCCCCCCCCCCCCCCCCCCCCCCCCCCCCCCCCCCCCCCCCCCCCCCCCCCCCCCCCCCCCCCCCCCCCCCCCCCCCCCCCCCCCCCCCCCCCCCCCCCCCCCCCCCCCCCCCCCCCCCCCCCCCCCCCCCCCCCCCCCCCCCCCCCCCCCCCCCCCCCCCCCCCCCCCCCCCCCCCCCCCCCCCCCCCCCCCCCCCCCCCCCCCCCCCCCCCCCCCCCCCCCCCCCCCCCCCCCCCCCCCCCCCCCCCCCCCCCCCCCCCCCCCCCCCCCCCCCCCCCCCCCCCCCCCCCCCCCCCCCCCCCCCCCCCCCCCCCCCCCCCCCCCCCCCCCCCCCCCCCCCCCCCCCCCCCCCCCCCCCCCCCCCCCCCCCCCCCCCCCCCCCCCCCCCCCCCCCCCCCCCCCCCCCCCCCCCCCCCCCCCCCCCCCCCCCCCCCCCCCCCCCCCCCCCCCCCCCCCCCCCCCCCCCCCCCCCCCCCCCCCCCCCCCCCCCCCCCCCCCCCCCCCCCCCCCCCCCCCCCCCCCCCCCCCCCCCCCCCCCCCCCCCCCCCCCCCCCCCCCCCCCCCCCCCCCCCCCCCCCCCCCCCCCCCCCCCCCCCCCCCCCCCCCCCCCCCCCCCCCCCCCCCCCCCCCCCCCCCCCCCCCCCCCCCCCCCCCCCCCCCCCCCCCCCCCCCCCCCCCCCCCCCCCCCCCCCCCCCCCCCCCCCCCCCCCCCCCCCCCCCCCCCCCCCCCCCCCCCCCCCCCCCCCCCCCCCCCCCCCCCCCCCCCCCCCCCCCCCCCCCCCCCCCCCCCCCCCCCCCCCCCCCCCCCCCCCCCCCCCCCCCCCCCCCCCCCCCCCCCCCCCCCCCCCCCCCCCCCCCCCCCCCCCCCCCCCCCCCCCCCCCCCCCCCCCCCCCCCCCCCCCCCCCCCCCCCCCCCCCCCCCCCCCCCCCCCCCCCCCCCCCCCCCCCCCCCCCCCCCCCCCCCCCCCCCCCCCCCCCCCCCCCCCCCCCCCCCCCCCCCCCCCCCCCCCCCCCCCCCCCCCCCCCCCCCCCCCCCCCCCCCCCCCCCCCCCCCCCCCCCCCCCCCCCCCCCCCCCCCCCCCCCCCCCCCCCCCCCCCCCCCCCCCCCCCCCCCCCCCCCCCCCCCCCCCCCCCCCCCCCCCCCCCCCCCCCCCCCCCCCCCCCCCCCCCCCCCCCCCCCCCCCCCCCCCCCCCCCCCCCCCCCCCCCCCCCCCCCCCCCCCCCCCCCCCCCCCCCCCCCCCCCCCCCCCCCCCCCCCCCCCCCCCCCCCCCCCCCCCCCCCCCCCCCCCCCCCCCCCCCCCCCCCCCCCCCCCCCCCCCCCCCCCCCCCCCCCCCCCCCCCCCCCCCCCCCCCCCCCCCCCCCCCCCCCCCCCCCCCCCCCCCCCCCCCCCCCCCCCCCCCCCCCCCCCCCCCCCCCCCCCCCCCCCCCCCCCCCCCCCCCCCCCCCCCCCCCCCCCCCCCCCCCCCCCCCCCCCCCCCCCCCCCCCCCCCCCCCCCCCCCCCCCCCCCCCCCCCCCCCCCCCCCCCCCCCCCCCCCCCCCCCCCCCCCCCCCCCCCCCCCCCCCCCCCCCCCCCCCCCCCCCCCCCCCCCCCCCCCCCCCCCCCCCCCCCCCCCCCCCCCCCCCCCCCCCCCCCCCCCCCCCCCCCCCCCCCCCCCCCCCCCCCCCCCCCCCCCCCCCCCCCCCCCCCCCCCCCCCCCCCCCCCCCCCCCCCCCCCCCCCCCCCCCCCCCCCCCCCCCCCCCCCCCCCCCCCCCCCCCCCCCCCCCCCCCCCCCCCCCCCCCCCCCCCCCCCCCCCCCCCCCCCCCCCCCCCCCCCCCCCCCCCCCCCCCCCCCCCCCCCCCCCCCCCCCCCCCCCCCCCCCCCCCCCCCCCCCCCCCCCCCCCCCCCCCCCCCCCCCGGGAAGAAAGAAGGCCAACAAGACCTCCGCCGGTAAGACCTCTTCCGGCAAGACCTCTCGCACCCACTCCGGCAAGCGCGCCTCTTCGGAGTGCTGCGCTCCCGTTGAGAACGTGCCAGAGAGCTCCACCGGCAAGAGCAAGAAGTCCAAGGCTGCACCACCAGAAACCAAGAAGGTGTCCGTCAAGGAGGACGGCACGGGCGGAGCTTGCACTATAAGCTCCACCCTCAACAGCAAATAGGAAAGGGCACTCGTCGCCTTCCTGCGGGTGAATGTCGATGTGTTTGCATGGCAAGCATCCGACATCCCCGGCGTTCCCAGGGAGGTGATTGAGCACCATCTTGCTGTCTGTCCTCATGCGCGACCCATCAAGCAGAAGGTCAGGAAGCAAGCTTTGGAGCGACAAGAGTTCATTATCGTGGAGATCAGGATGTTAGAGGCGGCGGACCTGGTTAGAGGAGTGCTCCACCCTACGTGGCTGGCCAATCCAGTAGTGGTGCATAAGGCAAATGGGAAATGGAGGCTGTGTATTGACTACACATATATCAATAAAGCCTGTCCAAAGGATCCTTTCCCTCTGCCATGCATCGACCAGATTGTGGAATCCACTGCCGGGTGTGACCTACTGTCATTCCTTGGTGCTTATTCAGGATACCACCAGATCTTCATGATGAAGGAAGACGAAGAAAAAACCGCGTTCATCACCCCATGTGGTACGTACTGTTTTGTACGAATGCCTTTCGGGTTGAAGAGCGCTGGTTCAATGTCTGCCCGAGCAGTCCAGATTGGTTTTGAGCCCCAGCTACATAGAAATATGGAAGCTTATATGGACGACATAGTGGTCAAAACCAAGGACAGGGCCACGCTCGTGCAAGATTTAGAAGAAACATTTGCAAATCTACGCAAGATCAACCTCAAGCTCAACCCAGAGAAGTGCGTGTTCGGTGTCCCCTCCGGCAAACTTCTTGGTTTCTTTGTGTCTCAATGCGGAATCGAAGCAAATCCTGACAAGATCAAGGCAATCAAGCAGATTGAGGCGCCAAAATGGGTCAAAGACGTCCGTAGGCTCGCCGGCTACGTTGCTGCCCTGAGTAGGTTCATCTCCAAATCTGCTGAGCGTGCCCTCCCCTTTTTCAAAGTTTTGAAAAAGGCGGGTCCAGTAAAGTGGACTCCGAAGGCAGAGGTAGCGCTGCAAGATTTGAAGAGGTACCTCTCCTCCACGCCAATACTAGTCGCGCCTAAACCACAAGAGCCGTTGCTGCTGTACTTAGCAGCAACGAATCAAGTGGCCAGTGCCGCACTGGTGGCACAGAGGGAACTTGAGGAAGAAGCAGCAGTAGCAGCAGAGCCCTTGGATGGCGGGTCGGGACCCTCCCCAGCAGAGCCTGACGCCGGCAAGGCGGAACCCCCGGCAAGGCCTGATCCCGGCAAGGCAGAGTCTGAGCAGATGGGTGAAGTGGGGCAGAAGAAGAAGGTGGTGCAGCACCCCATTTATTTTGTCAGTTCCCTCCTGCAGGGGGCTAGATCAAGATATTCTGGTATGCAGAAGTTACTTTTTGGCCTCCTCATGGCCTCAAGAAAGCTGTGTCACTATTTCCAAGTGCATGAGATCATCGTCGTCACCCACCTCCCTTTGCAACGGATTTTGCACAACCCAGATGTGACAGGGAGGATTGTGGAGTGGGCATTGGAGCTGTCGAGCTTTGGCCTCAACTTTGAAAGTACTTCAATGATCAAGAGCCGAGCCTTGGCAGAATTCATAGCAGAATGGACAGCAATGCCCGACGAAGAGGTTCAAGAAACCACCCTTCCCGGCAATGAGACATGCCGCGATTGGGTTATGTACTTTGATGGTGCTTTCTCACTGCAAGGTGCTGGTGCCGGCGTGCTACTCGTTGCACCCACCGAAGAGCACCTCAAGTAAGTAGTCCAGATGCACTTTCCCAGGGAAAAATCAACGAACAACATGGCGGAGTACGAGGGATTGCTTGCCGGTCTCAGGTTCGCGGCAGACCTCAGAATCAAGAAGCTCATCATCAGAGGTGATTCACAGCTCGTCGTTAAGCAAGTCAACAAGGATTACCAGAGCCCGTTGATGGAGGCCTACGTGGATGAAGTGAGGAAGTTGGAAGAGCGTTTTGATGGATTGCAAGCAGAACATGTTCCCCGAGAAGAGAACAGCATTGCTGACAACCTGTCGAAGCGCGCTACCCTGAAGTTGCCTGTGGAACTAGGTACCTTTGTGCTTCAATTAACTCAACCGTCCGTCGAGCCATCAGCAGGACAGAACAAGCGAAGGAAGGCAGGCCCTGGCAAGTACTTTTCCGCTGAGCTCCGAGGAGCCACCGGCAAGGACATTGCCGGGTGCCCCAAGCTTGCCGGAGAGCAGCAACCCCCGGCAGAGCCTCGAGCTCTGACCGTAGAGGCAGCTGCCCAGGCGGCCGAAGATGTGCCTTTAGCCCTTGCCGTCGAGCCTCAGGCCCCGGCATGGGCACAGCACACCGTCCGTTTCCTCCAAACAGGGGAGCTTCCTGAGGAACAAGAAGAAGGAGAGAAAGTAGCCCATCGGTCCAGCATGTACCAGTTTGTGGATGGTGCCCTATACAGAAGGAGACCGAACGGCATGAGTTGAAGTGCATTCCTTGGGAAGACGGACTGAGGCTGTTCGCAGAGATACATGGAGGCATGTGTGGCTCCCACATAGGGTCGAGAGCCCTTGCCGGCAAAGCATTCCAGCAAGGCTTCTTCTGGCCCACCGCCCTCCAGGATGCAACTGCCCTAGTAACCAAGTGTGAAGCATACCAGTTCCATTCAAAGAAGCTTCATCAACCAGCCCAAGCTCTTCAGACAATCCCTCTTTCCTGGCCATTTTTGGTCTGGGGGCTCGACATACTGGGCCCTTTTCCCCGCGCTGTCGGGGGCTTTGAGTACTTGTACATCGCGATCGACAAGTTCACAAAGTGGCCGGAAGTGGAACCAGTGAGAAAGGTGACAGCACAGTCAGCCGTCAAGTTCTTCAAGGGACTAGTCTGTCATTTTGGTGTGCCGAACAGAGTCATCAACGACAACGGCACGTAGTTCACGAGCCGCACCTTCATGCAGTACATTCAAGACCTTCCCAGCAAGGTCTGTTTTGCTTCTGTTGCTCATCCCAGAAGTAACGGCCAGGCTGAGAGGGCAAATGCGAAAGTGCTGCGAGGCCTCAAGACCAGAACTTTTGACAAGCTGCACAAGTGCGAAAGGCACTGGATTGATGAATTGCCAACGGTTCTTTGGTCAATCAGGACGACACCAAATCGAGCCACTGGCCAGACACCCTTTGCCCTGGTATACGGGGCGGAAGCAGTTCTCCCCGCGGAACTCATATACGGGTCACCTCGAGTGCTCGCTTATGATGAGCTTGGGCAAGAGCAGTTGCACCAAGATGATGCGACGCTCCTTGAGGAAGATCGTCTTCGGGCTGCTGTGCGAGCCGCTCGCTACCAGCAAGCCTTGCGACGCTACCATAGCCGCAAGGTTCACACCCGAAGCCTTGAGGAAGGTGACCTTGTTCTTTGGCGTATCCAATCCGCCAAGAATTCAAACAAGTTCACGCCGAAGTGGGAAGGCCCTTATCGGGTAATGCGAGTCACCAGGCCCGGCGTAGTCCGCCTGGAGACCAAAGATGACATTCCAGTGAGCAATTCCTGGAATATCGAACATCTTCGCAAGTTTTACCCCTAAGGCGCGGTTGCCGGGAGCCTCGGCAACCCCCATTTTGTACTAGCCTTGCCGGCAAGGCATGTAACCCTATGTACAGAGCCAGGCACAGACCCTGTGCGCAGTCAGGGAAAGAAATCCCTTAGTATGTATAGTTTCGTGTTGATTTCCATGTTTATGTATATACATATATGCATGCTTGTCCAGGATATTGTACTGCTTTTTGATTCCAATAAATGTTAGTGGACCACCGAGGTTCCATACTCTTGCCCTCTGTTCTTTCCAGCCACGGCAAGGGCGCGCGACCCCGCCAAGGACCCAGCTCCGGCAAGAAGTCGAGAAGACCGCCCAGCACGGTGATCCCCGGCAAACCAAACAGATAAAGTTTACCTCTTGCCCATTTGTGTTCGTAACCTATGACTTGTGCATTAGAAAACCTCGCCACCCTTCTTTAAAAACACTCGGGTGCTCCCATTCCCGGCCCGAACGTTGCTTCGGTCGGAGTGGTCGTAGTAGCCCTTGTTAGAAGGAGATGGATGGGGGGCTGGGCCCTTTGTCTGTAACCCGGCAGATGTGATTCTCCGGCAGGCGCAGAGGGCACTGGCAGGACAGCTTGCCAGGAGGACTCGTTTATTTACATTAAGGAGGCATTTTGCCTCTGCACGAACATACAGGTGCACGGGTTCCCGGCAAGGCTAGACTTTTTCATTAACATGCTGATACGAGTACAGAGGTTACAAGACACAAGCATGGGCTCGATAGATTACATTATCTAGAAATTAAGATTTGGCAAGTGCCTACAATTTAAAAGAAAGATAAGTGCCCCATAATCCCCGTTCTTGCCCCTTTCCTCCCAGGTGCGGCAGGTAAAGGCAAAAAGGAGGCAACGGGGAACGCGCGGATGGAGAGCTTGACGAGGAAGACCCCCCGGTAAGGCGCATGCCCGAGGGAGGAGGGCGATGTGGTCAACCGGAGTTGGAATCGGAGACCTCCTGCTTGATGCCCTCGTCGTCACTGTCGCTGTCCTCCTCATCACTCTCGCCCGAGGAGGAGGTTTCGTCGGAGGAGGAGCTTTCCAAGCAACACCTAAGGCGAGTTCCCAAGTGCCCAAAGACCTTGATGGTGAGCAGGCCGTTCTCCATCAATTTCAAGTGGAGGATGAGCCCCTCCGACAGGCTATGGGCACGAGCGAAGGTTTTCCATCCACGACGGAGATACATAACATGGGGGGCGGGGAAGTCGACGTCGACCCGCATACTGCCATTCCGCAGCCCCTCATATGCAGCCTCAAAGCCTGTGGCGGGTCGAGCTCCATCTCTCGAGTGAACGGAGTGGGGAGACGAAGGCGACCGCGCACTGGCTTGTGCAGCCTGATGAAGAATTCGCGGGGCTGGTCTCCGACATGGCCCTCCATTGGGGGAGGAGCCGCTGGTGGAGGCGAGGCCGGTGCGCCGCCCCGTCCTCCTCTCCCCCGAGTGCCATGGCAGCCTCGGCCTCGCCCCCTCCCTCTTCCTCTCGCGGCCGGCTCCACCGCCACGAGCTCTTGGGAAGGAGGGACACACTGTCAAGCAGAGACTCTCGTCGCTGCCATCGGAGCGCCGGCGCGCCCTCTCGCCATAGCGAAGGGAAGGAAGGAGTTAAGATGGAAGGAGATGGATTTTGAAGGATTGAAGGGTGCCATCCCCCTCCCCTTCTTATACAGGGGCGGGGCCGGGGCTCGGCCGCCCCACTTAACCAATCCGGCCGCCAGGGGCGCAGGAAATCGGGACCGACCCGCTGCTCTAATCAGCGACGACCCGGTTTCCCGCCTCGCCATTAAGGCCCGTGCCCTCCGTGTCCACCACCTACCATCCTTGGGCATGGAGGACATGTGGCGAGCATGCCAGGATCGAGAAGACAAGTGAAGCGACTGCTTTCCACCCCGTGATCATGGGGTGCAGGCACCTTGAAGGCCACGACCCGAGTTCACTTAGTAAATGAGCCGTGCCCCTGCGTTTTCCTCTTTTTATGGGGAAGGCACGGGCCGCCTCTTTACCATTTACCACGATGTGACGCAGGCGTGCAGCAACCGCCCACGCACGACCCCCACGTCACACATTCAACGCGGGTCATGGGGAAGCGCAACTGGTGAGGGAGTTACTGCAGTAAAACTCTGCCATGCGTACCCGCGCACCATTCTGGGCCTGGCCCAATAACGCTCCGCGCTTATATGTGGCCCAGGCCCGGGGGCTCCTGTTGGTGTACAAAAGTAGGGGACCTTTTTGTACCCCTTTACTTGTGCGCGGGCAGTCGCAGCCACACGCTTGCGGCCGCCAAGACAGTGGCGCGAGGAGCGAAGGGGCAAGGTGGGCCCTCCCCGGTAGGAGCCTTGCCGGGGCAGCTTACGTAGCCCCGGCAAGGGCCTTGCCAGGGTAACTTGCCCAGCACCAGCTGGGCCGCCACCCTTGAGCCTAAGAGTTCCGACACCATCGACAGACACAGGAACCAAGGCTCGGGAGGCGCCTGCATGGTGGCATACAGATCTTTGTGAAGACCAAGAACGTACAAGACTAGATGAGAACCAGAAGACGGAAACCCCCGGCAAGACCCTTGCCGGGGACGCCTGCGAGACAAGGAATATCAAACGGAGTCCAAATGAGCTGAAAAGGAATATCAAACAGAGTCCAAATGAGCTGAAAATTTACGGTGATTTTTTATGGACCAGAAGAAGCCCCCGAAGCAAAAGAGTTGGGCCAGAAGAGCCACAAGGCCTCCGCAAGGGTGGAGGGCGCCCCCCTAGGGTGTGCCACCAGTCTTGTCGTTGCCTCATGGACCCCCCTGACTTGTTCCCAACGCCAAATATTCCTATAAATATAGAAACCCCCAGAAATAAACTAGATCAGGAGTTCCGCCACCGCAAGCCTCTGTAGCCACGAAAAACCAATCGGGAGCCCATTCAAACACCCTATAGGAGGGTGAAACCATCACCTATGGCCATCTTCATCATCCCGGCGCTTTCCATGACTAGGAGGGAGTAGTTCACCCTCGGGGCTGAGGGTATGTACCAGTAGATATGTGTTTGATCTCTCTCTCTCTCTCGTGTTCTTGATTTGGCACGATCTTGATGTACTGCGAGCTTTGTTACTATAGTTGAATCATATGGTGTTTCTCCCCCTCTATCTTCTTGTGTTGAATTGAGTTTTACCTTTGAGGTTTCACTACTATCGGATTGAATACTATTATGGATTTGAGAATACTTGATGTATGTCTTTCGTGGGATACCCGTGGTGACAATGGGGTGTTCTATTGATTCACTTAATGTATGTTTTGGCACTCAACTCGCAGATTCCCGAGGTGACATTGGGGTAATCTATGCATAGGGGTTGATGCACGTTGTCGTCCTTGTTTCTCCGGTAGGAATCTTGGGGCACTCTTTGAGGTTCTTTATGTTGGATTGAATATTATGAATCTGAAGTTGTTTGATGCATATCATATAATTAACCCACGGATACTTGTGGTGACATTAGAGTATCTAGGTGACATTAGAGTTGATTGATGTGTGTCATATGGTGTTATTTTACTATGAACTCTAGGTTGTTTGTGACACTTATAGGAATTGCCCAACGGATTGATTAGAAAGAATAACTTTGAGGTGGTTTTGAACCCTACAAGATATTTCATCTTATGTTCTCCGCGATAGGAACTTTGGAGTGACTTTTGTCGTACGTTGAGAGATTGCCATATGATCTAATAATGTTATCATTGTTGAGAGAGCTTGCACTAGTGACAGTATGAACCCTAGGCCTTGTTTTCAAGCATTGCAATACCATTTTCGCTCACTTTTGTTACTTGCTACCTTACTGTTTTTATATTTTTAGATTACAAAAACCTATATCTACCATCCATATTGCACTTGTATCACCATCTCTTCGCCGAACTAGTGCACCTATTCAATTTACCATGGTATTAGGTGTGTTGCGGACACAAGAGACTCTTTGTTATTTGGTTGCAGGGTTGTTTGAGAGAGACCATCTTCATCCTGCGCCTCCCACGGATTGATAAATCTTAGGTCATCCACTTGAAGGAAATTTGCTACTGTCCTACAAAACTCTGCGCTTGGAGGCCCAACACGAGTCTACAAGAAGAAGGTGGCGTAGTAGACATCAACAAGCAAGAAAAAAAAGGGGCATGCCTCGCGAGGTCATTTTAAGAGGGAGCATACTATTTGAACCATAATGAGCATTAACTTAAGACGCAAAAGGCATCTGTTCTTCACACACACACACACCCGACGGGGCCTACATCGATCCAGTGCAGATAAGAAGAAGAAATAAAAAGCTTCAGGTTGATGCGACCACCCCCAGGTGTCCGGCTCGGGTGCGGGTGGCACCCTAGTTGAAGTCCTCGTCTTCAATATTAATGTGGAGGGAGCCGTCACTGATCTCGCTTCCGCTGGAGGGAGACACGTCGTCGTCGTCGTCGGAGGTCTCGCTTTCCTCACTCTCCATGCAGCACCTCAGACGGTCGACGGTGACCCTGAAGATGTTCACGAAGAGCGCAGCGGCCCCGTCGTACTTGAACTGGAGGACGTGCCCCCTCTTCAAGCCGTAGGCAAGGGCAAACGACTTCCACCCCTGCTTCAAGAACATGAAGCCGGTGGGGGTGAACTCCATAGCCACCCAGGAGGGGCCGTTGAAGCAGTCGTTGATGACCCACAAGTATAGGGGATCTATCTTAGTCCTTTCGATAAGTAAGAGTGTCGAACCCAACAAGGAGCAGAAGGAAATGACAAGCGGCTATCAGCAAGGTATTTTCTGCAAGCACTGAAATTATCGGTAACAGATAGTTTGGTGGTAAGATAATTCATAACGGGTAACAAGTAACAAGTGTAACTAAGGTGCACCAAGGTGGCCCAATCCTTTTTGTAGGAAAGGACAATCCTGGACGAACTCTTATATAAAGCAAAACACTCCTGAGGACACATGGGAATTATTGTCAAGTTAGTTTTCATCATGCTCATATGATTCGCGTTCGTTACTTTGATAATTTGATATATAGGTGGACCAGTGCTTGGGTGTTGTCCTTACTTGGAGAAGCCTCCCACTTCTGATTAACCCCTCTCGCAAGCATCCGCAACTACGAAAGAAGAATTAAGATAAATCGAACCATAGCATGAAACATTTGGATCCAAATCAGCCCTTTACGAAGCCACACATAAACTAGGGTTTAAGCTTCTGTCACTCTAGCAACCCATCATCTACTTATTACTTCCCAATGCCTTCCGCTAGGCCCAAATCATGGTGAAGTGTCATGTAGTCGACGTTCACATAACACCACTAGAGGAAAGGCAACATACATCTCATCAAAATATCGAACGAATACCAAATTCACATGATTACTTATAACAAGACTTCTCCCATGTCCTCAGGAACAAACGTAACTACTCACAAAGCATATTCATGTTCATAATCAGAGGTGTATTAAATAGCATTAAGGATCTAAACATATGATCTTCCACCGAATAAACCAACTAGCATCAACTACTAGGAGTAATCAATACTACTAGCAACCCACAAGTACCAATCTGATGTTTTAAGACAAAGATCGGATACAAGAGATGAACTAGGGTTTGAGAGGAGATGGTGCTGGTGAAGATGCTGATGTAGATTGACCCCCTCTCGATGAGAGGATCGTTGGTGATGACAATGTCTTCGATTTCCCCCTCCGGGAGGGAAGTTTCCCCAGCAGAACAGCTCCGCCGGAGCCCTAGATTGCTTCTGCCCATGTTCCGCCTCGAGACGGCGGCGCTTCGTCCCGAAAGCTTCCTTCTGATTTTTTCCAGGTCAAAACCCTCCATATAGCAGAAGATGGGTACCGAAGACCTGATAGGGGGGCCACATGCCCTAGGGGTGCGCCCAGGGGGGTAGGGCGTGCCCCCCGACTTGTGGCCTCCTGGTGGGTCCCCTCTGATATTTTCTTTGCCTAATATTTTTTATATATTCCAAAATAATTCTCTGTAAATTTTCAGGACTTTTGGACTTGTGAAGAATAGGTCTCTCAGATTTGCTCCTTTCCGGTCAAGAATCCCAACTGCCGGCATTCTCCCTCTTTGTGTAAACCTTGTAAAATAAGAGAGAAAAAGGCATAAGTATTGTACCATAATGTGTAATAACAGCCCATAATGCAATAAATATCAATATAAAAGCATAACGCAAAATGGATGTATCAACTCCCCCGAGCTTAGACCTCGCTTGTCCTCAAGCGAAAGCTGAAATCGATAAATATGTCCACATGTTTAGAGATAGAGGTGTCGATAAAATAAAATGCGGACATGAGGGCATCATGATCATCTTTAGAACAGCAACATATATTGTCATATAATCTCTTATGCCAAAGTAATAATTCATTCACAAGGTAAAGTATGAATCAGAAACTTTATTGAAAACTAATAAACCATGATCTCGGTCATTGAAGCAATTGCAATTTATCATAATATGTAAGAGCTTTTGTATAGCAAGTTCACATACTCAACCATCTTTTAGTCTTTCACAATTTCTAACACTCACGCGATACTTATGAGTTCAAAGCCTCAATCAGACAAAGAGAAAGATAGGGGCTTATAGTTTCGCCTCCCAACCTTTTACCTCAAGGGTAATGTCAACAATAATACTTTATGACAACCTACATCCGAGTGGATATATATATATTTGGATCTTTCTCCAACACACAGTGCTTGCAAAAAAGAAAAAAGTGTAAAAAGGAAAGGTGAAGATCACCATGACTCAACATCACACCCGCAGGGTTTGGGTATGGGTATTACGTGCCCATACCCGCACCTGTCTCAAAAATTTCCGCCCATACCCATACCCGTACCCGCACCCCGGGTTTCAAACTGTTTCCATACCTGTACCCGGCTAGGTATGGGTGATACCCGCGGGTAAAAATACCCAGCTAGGCGTGTCTACTTGAGCATTTACATTTTAGTATTTTGACACATATTGACAGCATCTCAACACATATATACAATATTTCAGCACATATACCCAGCTAGGAGATCAGGAGAAGGAGCAGGCCGGAGGCAGCTAGTTGCTTTGATGCAGGCAGCGGTGGTGGCTTGGCGGCGGCGCGACGCCGACCACATAGGTTTAGCAAGTGGGCATGATTTGGTGGTGTGTGTGATGGAGCAATGGGGTGGGGCACAGTTTTGGATAGGAATTTGAAGGGGGTGGCGCGTGGCTATGTCCAGTGGCAGCTTAGGGTTTTCTCATCTAAGTCAATGACACATGGGACCTACTTGACAGGGTTATTATTATATGGGTTTGAGGGTTCGCGGGTATGGGTATTGCCTTCCCATACCCATACCTGCCTTACCCATTGGGTATGATTTTTTCCCATTTAAAAACCCATGGGTATTTTAATTTCCCATACCCTTACCCTAATAGGGTTTTTACCCACCGAGTTCACGGGTAGCCATTGCCATGTTGAACCATGACTCTTGTATAAGGGTATAAGTAAAAGTAAAAGATAGGCCCTTCGTAGAGGGTAGCAGAGGTTGTCATTCGCTTTTATGGTTGGATGCTCAAAATCTATCATAGTCCTTTCTATAAGAAAGAGTGTCGAACCCAACGAGGAGCAGAAGGAAATAACAGGCAGCTTTCAGCAAGGTATTTTCTTCAAGCACTGAAATTATCGGTAACACATAGTTTTGTGGTAAGATAATTCATAACGGGTAACAAGTAACAAGTGTAAGTAAGGTGCAGCAAGGTGTCCCAATCCTTTTTGTAGCAAAGGACAAGCCTGGACTAACTCTTATATAAATCAAAATGCTCCCGAGGACACATGGGAATTATTGTCAAGTTAGTTTTCATCATGCTCATATGATTCGCGTTCGTTACTTTGATAATTTGATATGTGGGTGGACCGGTGCTTGGGTGCTGTCCTTACTTGGACAAGCCTCCCACTTATGATTAACCCCTCTTGTAAGCATCCGCAACTACGAAAGAAGAATTAAGATAAATCTAACCATAGCATGAAACATGTGGATCCAAATCAGCCCCTTACAGAGCAACGCATAAACTAGGGTTTAAGCTTCTGTCACTCTAGCAACCCATCATCTACTTATTACTTCCCAATGCCTTCCCCTAGGCCCAAATCATGGTGAAGTGTCATGTAGTCGATGTTCACATAACATCACTAGAGGAAAGACAACATACATCTCATCAAAATATCGAACGAATAGCAAATTCACATGATTACTTATAACAAGACTTCTCTCATGTCCTCAGGAACAAACGTAACTACTCACAAAGCATGTTCATGTTCATAATCAGACCGGTATTAAATAGCATTAAGGATCTGAACCACCGAATAAACCAACTAGCATCAACTACTAGGAGTAATCAACACTACTAGCAACACATAGGTACCAATCTGAGGTTTTGACAAATATCGGATACAAGAGACGAACTAGGGTTTGAGAGGCGATGGTGCTAGTGAAGATGTTGATGGAGATTGCCCCCCTCTCGGTGAGAGTATCGTTGGTGATGACGATGGCTTCGATTTCCCCCTCTAGAAGGGAAGTTTCCCTGGCAGAACAGCTCTGTCGGAGCCCTAGATTGCTTCTACCTAGGTTCCGCCTCGAGACGGCGGCGCTTCGTCCCAAAAGCTTCCTTCTGATTTTTTTTCCAGGTCAAAACCCTCCATATAGCAGAAGATGGGCACCGGAGACCTGACAGGGGGCCCACAAGCCCTAGGGGCACGCCCAGGGGGGTAGGGCGTGCCCCCCAGGCTTGTGGCCTCCTGGTGGGTCCCCTCTGGTATTTTATTCACCCAATATTTTTTATATATTCAAAAATAATTCTCCATAAATTTTCAGGACTTTTGGACTTGTGCAGAATAGGTCTCTCATATTTGCTCCTTGGCGGTCAAGAATTCCAGCTGTCAGCATTCTCCCTCTTTGTGTAAACCTTGCAAAATAAGAGAGAAAAGGCATATGTATTGTACCACAATGTGTAGTAACAGCCCATAATGCAATAAATATCAATATAAAAGCATGATACAAAATGGACGTATCAGCCGTCCGCCAACACCCACAGGCCCAACGGCAGGCGATCCGCCATCTCCGCCGCAAAGGAGTCTAGAAGTCACAGCCATGTGTAGGGTCGGTGGTGCATGTCCACGATGAACTCGTGGACAGCCTCCGCTGAGTGGATCCCTGCCTGGGAAGGTAAGGCGTCCGCGCCGCCCTGGCCCCCTCAGTTGGGGGCGCCTCGCCCTCCACGCCCCCGCCTGCGGGTGCCGCCCCTTCCATGGCCGCTTGGGCCGAAGAGTGCACGCGCCCCCGTGGCGGTACCTTGGGTGTTGCAGCAGCAGCGCGGGCGTGGCCTCTCCCCCTCACCATCGTCACAGAAGTCGGCTCGGATCATGGAGCAAGAAGGAGGAGTTGGAGGAAAAAGATAGGCCGGGGGGTCCTTCCCCTCGTCTCTATATAGCACCCAAAGGAGGAGGAGCCTGCGTCTCTTCTCCTTCGATGGGTCAAGGAAAGCAATGATGGCCTCGCGCCGCATGTGGGCAGGCTTTATGCCAGCCGGGGTGGTTGCCTATGTTGGGAAATGTTGCAGGGAAAAAAAATTCTATGCACATGCAAGATCTATCAATGGAGATGCATAGCAACGAGAGGGGAGAGTGTGTCTACGTACCCTCATAGACCGTAAGCAGAAGCATTTGACAACGCGGTTGATGTAGTCGAACTTCTTCGCGTTCCAACCAATCGAGCACCGAACGTACGGCACCTCCGCGTTCAGCACACGTTCAGCTCGATGACATCCTCCGCCTTCTTGATCCAGCATTACGACGAGGTAGTGGATGAGTTCTGGCAGCACGATGGCTTGGTGACGGTGATGGTGAAGCTATCTCCGCAGGGCTCCGCCTAAACACTATGAAAATATGACCGGGGGTGTAAACGGTGGAGGGGGGGCGTCGCACACGGCTAAGGGATTGATGTCCTTATGCTAGGCGCCCCCCTCCCACATATATATAGGTGGAGGGAAGAGGGAGCAGCCAGGAGGGCGTCCCAAGTAGGCTAAATCCTACTTGGGGTCCCCCCAAGTGCCCCCCTTCCTTATTTGTCAGAGAAGAAAGGAAAGGGGGGAAGAGAGAAGGAAGGGGAGACCGAATCCTCCCCACTTTCCTTCCCCACTTGGGCGGCTGCCATGGGCAGCACGCCAGCCCCTTGTGGGCTTGTGTGCTCCCCTCTTATGGCCCAATAGGCCCAATAGCCTCCCGGGGGCGACCGGTACCCCCTCCGGTACTCCGATGACTATCTGGTTTTCTCTGAAACACTTCCGGTGTCCGAATACCATCGTCCTATATATCAATCTTTACCTCTGGACCATTTTGAAACTCCTCGTCATGTCTGTGATCTCATCCGAGACTCCGAACAACATTCGGTCACCAAAACATATAACTCATATAACACTATATCGTCAACGAACGTTAAGCGTGCGGACCCTACGGGTTCGAGAACTATGTAGACATGACCGAGACACCTCTCCGGTCAATAACCAATAGCGGAACCTGGATGCCCATATTGGCTCCTACATATTCTACGAAGATCTTTATCGGTCGAACCGTAATGACAACATACGCAATTCCCTTTGTCCATCGGTATGTTACTTGCCCGAGATTCGATCATCGGTATCTTCATACCTAGTTCAATCTCGTTACCAGCAAGTCTCTTTACTCGTTCGATAATACATCATCCTGTAACTAACTCATTAGTCATTTTGCTTGCAAGGCTTCTTATGATGTGTGATACGTCTCCAACGTATATATAATTTTTTATTGTTCCATGTTGTTATATTATCATTCTTGGATGTTTTACAATGATTTTATAGCAACTTTATATCATTTTTTGGGACTAAACTATTCACATAGTGCCCAGTGCCAGTTGCTATTTTTTGCTTGTTTTTTAGTTCGTGGAAAATCAATTCCAGCCGCCGCAAGTTCCAGAACCACCTGATCCAATCTAGACACCATCACGGAGGGGTTCATCATCCTCATTGGTGCCTCTCCGATGATGCGTGGGTAGTTCATTGTAGACCTACGGGCCCGTAGTCAGTAGCTAGATGGCTTCCTATCTCTCTCTCTCTCTCTTTTAATTCTCAATACAATGGCCTCTTGGAGATCTATTTGATGTAACTCTTTTTGCGGTGTGTTTGTTGGGATCCGATGAACTTTGAGTTTATGAGCAGATCTATGTTTTTATCCATGAAAGTTATTTGAGTCTTTTGGTCTCTTATATGCATGATTACTTAGAGCCTCATATTTATTCTTCGAATCTTTGGTTTATTTAGGCCAACTAGATCGATTTTTCTTGCCATGGAAAGAGGTGCTTTGTGATGGGTTTGATCTTACGGTGCTTGATCCCAGTGACAGAAGGGGAACCGACACGTATGTATCGTTCCTATTAAGGATAACAAGATGGGGTTTATTTCTACATAAATAGATCTTGTCTACATCATGTCATCGTTCTTATTGCATTACTCCATTTCTCCGTGAACTTAATACCCTAGATGCATGCTGGATAGCGGTCGATGTGTGGAGTAGTAGTAGTAGATGCAGGCAGGAGTCGGTCTCCTAATCTTGGACATGATGCCTATATAATGATCATTGCCTGGCTATCGTCATGATTATTTGAAGTTATATCAATTGCCCAATAGTAATTTGTTTACGCACTGTATGCTATTTTTCTCGGGAGAAGCCACTAGTGAAATCTACGCCCCCCCCCCCCCCCCCCCCCCCGGGTCTATTCTTTATCATATTTGCCTTTGAGACCTATTTTTATTCGCTTTTATTTTCAGATCTATATTTCCCAAAACCCAAAAATACCTTGCTGCACTTTATTTTATTTTGCATTTATTCGCGATCTATTTATCCAATCTATCATATTTTTATCCCGTCAACTCAACAATTTATGGCACCGTTACCCAAAAGGGATTGACAACCCATTTAACACACCAGGTTGCAAGTATTTGGTGTTTGTGTGCAGGTATCATTTACGTAGTGTTGCGTGATTATCCTACTGGTTCGATAACCTTGGTCTCATCACTGAGGGAAATACCTACCGTCGTTGTGCTGCATCATCGCTTCCTCTTTGGGGAAATACTAACGTAGTTCAAGCCGCATCAACAGGAATTTCGGGTGCCGTTGCCGGGGAGACATCATCAACATCTACCAGGTTCCTAATCACAAAATCTCATCTCCTTGCAATTTACATTATTTTCCATTTGCCTCTCATTTTCCTCTCCCCCACTTCACAAACTTTTGCCGTTTTATTCGCCCTCTTTATCATTCATCGTTTTTCTCATCAGATCTGTTTTTGTGTGCAATCTTGTTGGCACTTTTTGTCGTTATGGATAGTTCTTCTTCTATTGCATGTACTCCCGAGAACGAGGTTCTTAACTTTAAGAAAAGGGGAGGGAAGAATTTAAAGGATGCTTGGTATAGGATTTGCAATGCTCATAATAGATCTATCTGTAAGCAATCTACCATTGTTCTTCTTTGTTGTTTTTATGTGGGCATCACCACTTGGTATAGATTCATCCTTCATATGATTACCGGTGGTTATTTCTTGATGTGTCCCTCTCTTGATGCTTTTAATGCTATGAGAAATTTAGTGGGTTCACCGCCTCTTATGATTAATGAAACAACTTCGACTCTTGAGCATGTTATGGAAAGACTAGATGCTATTGAAAAGAAAATGCTTACCGAAGAACATATTGAAAACTTGGATAAAAAGATGCAGAATTTTGCCACTAAATTTGGGTCAAAAGCAGGAGAAGTTTTTAATTGTTAAAAGAAAAGGGGGCCGTAATTCATGAAAGAATTGAAGAAAGCCCGTCTCAGATTGATAAACTGGAAGCAATCTTTAGTAATCTAAGCACCCTTTGCTTCCGCTAAAACTATTGAAAGAACTCCCGTTAAAATTGGCAAGATTACTCAAGTTACTAAGAACAAGGGTGCAACTTCTAGTAATAATAAAGGAGATCTTAAGATGATTAGTATTCACCCCGATTTTATCGAAATGATAAGAGACCCTACCAGCAAGCATGAATTTCTCAAACTTGTTCCTAGAAGTATTGTTGTTGAAACTTTATATGCTAAATCCTTGAAGAATACTAAGTGTTTGATTGAAGAGTTGGAGAATAAAGCTGACAATACTTGAATATTTGCATTATGCCTAGCCAGGGGCATAAAACGATAGCGCTTGTTGGGAGGCAACCCAATGAATAAAATTTATTTTTGTCTTTTTCTTTCTTTTCTTGAGTGTTTGCACAATTATGCTATAGTTATGATTGTGTTTTTGATGTTTTAATTAGTGTTTGTGCCAAGCAAAGCCTTTGGGATCATGTTGGGTGATAGTTGCTTTGATCTTGTTGGAAACAGAAACTTTTGCGTCCAGTAAAATAATTTTGAAAAATCATAGAAGAGATGAAAAATTCAGAATTTTTACACAAGATTGATATACAAATTGCCCACGTTGTCCTAATTTTTTAGAATGTTTGGAGTTACATAAGTATTGAAAGTTTTTAGATTGCTACAGACTGTTCTATTTTTTGACAGATTTTGTTTTCTTTGCGTTGTGTGCTTATTTTGATGAATCTATGGACTCTTTCGAGGGGTTATAGGCATAGTAAAGTTGGAATACAGTAGATATGATGCAAAAATAAAATATGAATGGGTTTGGAACAATACTTATAGTGGTGATTTGCTTTCTTATACTAACGGATTTCACGAAGGTTTTGTTGAGTTTTGTGTGATTGAAGTTTTCAAGTTTTGGGTGAGATCACGATGGATGAAGGAATAAGGAGTAAGAAGAACCTAAGCTTGGGGATTCCCATGGCATCCCAAGCTATTATCTAAAGAGAAGCAAGCAACCAAGCTTGGGGATGCCAGAGTGGCATCCCCTCTTTCTTCTAACGACCATCGGTATTTTACTTGGAGCTATATTTGTATTCATCACATATCAAGAGTTTTGCTTGGAGTGTCTTGTATGATATGAGTCTTTCCTTGTTTTTCTATTTATTTTGTGTCATGAATCCTTGCTGGACACACCTATTTGAGAGAGCCAAAATTATGCTATGACTTCTTATAATTGCTCTCTATGCTTCACTTAAATCTTTTTGAGCTATGGAATTGCTCTAGTGCTTCACTTATATCTTTTTTGAGCACGGTGTGCTTTAGTATTTTTGAACAAATGCTCTGATGCTTCACTTAGATTTATTGGAGAGTTAGTAAAAAAATTAAGAAATTCTCTCTTGCTTCACTTAAATTATTTTGAGAGAAGAAAATTTTTATGCTCATGTTCTTCACTTAGATTTGTTTGAGCAGTCAAAAGCAACATATGAAATTAGTCCCAAAGTGACAGATATTCAAGAGGGATATAATATAAACTTTCATGAAGATCATTGGACAAAATAAACTTGATTCCTTGCAACAGTTTTGTGATATGATGTTATAATATGTGAGTCATGTTGATGAGTAATTATGCTTTAGTAAGAATATTGGTGTTAAGGTTTGTGATTCCCTATGCAAGCACGAAAGTCAATAGTTATGCAATGAAATTACATCCTACTTGTGGTGCATTATTCGGTGTTAGTTATGCTTAATGCTCTCTTATGAGATTTTTCGTTTCATGGTTGGATGCTTCTCAATCTTTTGCTAGCCTTCATTTGCACTAAGTATGATCACTACTTGTGCATCCAAAATCCCTAAACCAGTTTTGCCATATGAGTCCACTATACCTACCTATATGTGGTATTCTTTTGTCGTTCTAAGAAAATTTGTATGTGCCATCTCTAATTTTCCAAATGAATCTCTCTTTTGTGTGCTCGTACCGCTCATGAAACGATAGGGGGTGGCTGATATATTTCCATGCTAAATGTGTTATTCTCAAGATGAGTTCCTATTCACTTGTCATTGCACGAGAGTATGGCAAAGTTATTAGGGATGCCCAGTCCCGAAATGAAAAATGAATTTACTTTATGTTGTCAAATAATAAATTCCTTGGAAAGTGTTGGTATGGAAGGCACCCGTGAATACGGCTAGCCGTGGAAAGTGAAAGTATGGTGGAAAAAGGAATCAACTTTATTTTCTGTTTGGGAACCGCCTATGATATATCTAGCGTGGAAAGTATTGGGAACTACTCGATCGTTTACGTTGACAGGAAAAGCATGCCACCCAAAATGTTTTATCTCTATCTTTTTCGCTTTGAGCTCTGGCACCTCTACAAATCCCTACTTCTCTCTGCGAAGGGCCTTTCTATTTATTTTATGCAATTTTTATTTTGAGTCTCCATCTTCTCTTATAAAGCACCAACTAAGGGGCACTATGATCGTACTTGAGCATTTGGTGTAGCTAATATGCGAGTGTGTTTCATGAATGGATCAATGATTGAGCATAATGGACTAGGGATAACTTGCTTTAGTGTTGATATTTTGAAAGACTTGGTTGCTTGTTGATATGCTTGAGTATTGAAATCTTCGTTTCAAAACTAGACTATTGTTTTGAATCATATAAAAGTCCAAATGTCCATGCTACAAAGAAAAGAATATGTGATGAAAATGTTAGGCAGCATTCCACATCAAAAAATCTGTTTTTATCATTTACCTACTCAAGGACGCACAGGAATTAAGCTTGGGGATGCTGGTACGTCTCCAACATATCTATAAGTTTTGATTGTTCCATTCTGTTATATTATCATTCTTGGATGTTTTACAGTCATTTTATAGCAACTTTATATCATTTTTTGGGACTAACCTATTCACATAGTGCCCAATGCCAGTTGTTGTTTTTTGCTTGTTTTTTACATCATGGAAAATCAATTCCAGCTGCCGTAAGTTCCAGAACTACCAGATCCAATCTAGACACCATCACGGAGGGGTTCATCATCCTCATTGGTGCCTCTTCGATGATGCGTGGGTAGTTCATTGTAGACCTACGGGTCCGTAGTTAGTAGTTAGATTGCTTCCTCTCTCTCTCTTTTGATTCTCAATACAATGGTCTCTTGGATATCTATTTGATGTAACTCTTTTTGCGGTGTGTTTGTTGGGATCCGATGAACTTTGAGTTTATGACCAGATCTATGTTTTTATCCATGAAAGTTATTTGAGTCTTTTGATCTCTTATATGCATGATTACTTATAGCCTCGTATTTCTTCTTCGAATCTTTGGTTTAGTTAGGCAAACTAGATCGAATTTTCTTGCCATGGGAAGAGGTGCTTCGTGATAGGTTCGATATTATGGTGCTTGATCCCAGTGACAGAAGGGGAATGGACACGTATGTATCGTTGCTATTAAGGATAACAAGATGGGGTCTATTTCTACATAAATAGATCTTGTCTACATCATGTCATCGTTCTTATTGCATTACTCCATTTCTCCATGAACTTAATACACTAGATGCATGCTGGATGGCGGTCAATGTGTGGAGTAATAGTAGTAGATGCAGGCAAGAGTCGGTCTACTAATCTTGGACGTGATGCCTATATAATGATCGTTGCCTGGATATTGTCATGATTATTTTAAGTTCTATCAATTGCCCAACAGTAATTTGTTTACCCACTGTATGCTATTTTTCTCGAGAGAAGCCACTAGTGAAATCTACGCCCCCCGGGTCTCTTCTTTAGCATATTTGCCTTTGAAATCTATTTTTATTCACTTTTATTTTCAGATATATATTTCCCAAAACCCAAAAATACCTTGCTGCACTTTATTTTATTTAGCATTTTTTCGCGATCTATTTATCCAATCTATCATATTTTTATCCCGTCAACTCAACAATTTCTGGCTCCGTTACTCGAAAGGGATTGACAACCCCTTTAACACGTCGGGTTGCAAGTATTTGTTCTTTGTGTGCAGGTACCATTTACATAGTGTTGCGTGATTCTCCGACTGGTTCGATAACCTTGGTCTCATCACTGAGGGAAATACCTACCGTCGCTGTGCTGCATCATCCCTGTTGGATTCGGGTCTCCGCAGACCCAAGAAAGATTCGAACTCTGGGGTGCATGCAAAGAACTCAATCTCCCCAGCCTACCAACTCGCTGCTCTTACGGCCTAGCTCGATGAACGGGAAAGGAAATAGACACGGGAGTTTACCCAGGTTCGGGCCACCTTGCGGTGTAAGACCCTACTCCTGCTTTGTGGTGGATTAGCCTCGAGGTGGGCTGAGGATGAACTAGTACAGAGGAAGAACTGCCTCAGGAGGTCTGTTCTTGTGTTGGTGTGAGCAGGTGAGGGTTTGGATGGCTCGATCCTGATCTATGGTGGTGGCTAACCTCTATTTATAGTGGCCTTGGTCCTCTTCCCCCAAAAAGAAGGCGGGAAGGGATCCCACAACGGCCAAGTTTGAAGGGAGACAAATAGTACATCTTATCCTGACGAAAGGTGGTCTGCGCCTGCAAAGCTTGTGGTCATGATGTCGTGGTGGGCTCAGCAACGACCTCCGTCCTGGCGGTCTTGGTCTTGTAGCACGGAAATGGAAACCTTTGGCTGATTCCTTGGGACTCCGCGCCTGCGCTTGCCTCCTTAGCACCGAAGAGGAAACCTGTTGTACTGCGCCCGCTGGCGCATGCCTGGCCTTGGTCGTCATGGCTTGCATCACCTTAACCTCGCGAGGTGGATGCCTGCATAGGAATCTCCGCTCCTCAGGAGCCAGCCTAGGGAGGCCACTCCCTCTGGAGGTCTTGGCGTCGTCCGCCTTGCGAGGCTTGGCCCCTCTCGAGGGTCTTGTGTTGTTGATGCTGAAGATGGGCCATACCAGGCCGCTGATGGAGCCACGCCGTGGGCCGCAGGCAGGCAAGTCCGGGTACCCTGGTTCCCAGAACGCCGACAGTAGCCCTCAGGCCCAAGGCGCGCTCGGACTTGGCTTCGAGGCAAAGCCAAAGGTCAAGGGCAAAGCGCCACGGGCCCCAATCGCCTGCGGACCCGGTCGACGTGTGGCGCCTGACGAGACGTGGGCGTCTCCACTTCCCCATGCTGCCTCGGCAACCGTCCTGGGCTGACAAAAAGGCTGGCGCTTGCCGCTGAGCCTTCATTGCCTTCCCTTCATCTTGCTCCAGATCCCTTTCTCTCCTTGCTCAGAGCGCCTCCAGATCTGTTGGACCTTTCCCCGAGCTCACCACCGACGGCAACCGAGAAGGCGAAGCCCGCCGCTCCTTCCACGCGTTCAGCCTCCTCGCCCGAGCCGGCCCTCTGTGTGTCCACCATCACCGAGGAGAAGTACCTCACCGCCATGCTCGCGCTGACGGTGAGCAATGACAATGAGGGGAGGGAGACAGAGCTTCAGGTCGGCTCCACCAAGCAGGACACCTTCGCGAGGACCTTCTACCCCTTCTTCCTGCACAACGTCTTCGCAGGGCTTGTCCCTCCTTTCTCCAATTTCTTCTTCGCCATCCTCAACCATTACCAGATCCGCGCCCTTCATCTCCATCCCAACTCCATCCTCCTCCTGTCGATCTTCACCTTTTACTACGAGGCGTTCGTGGGGGTGGCGCCCTCCGTTGCACTGCTCTGCCACTTCTTCTACATCCGGATGCGCAGCACAACCCAGTGCTTCGGGTGCGTCTGCTTCGTTGCGTCCCATGTCAGTAACGCGCTCTCGAGGCCCGGGAAGAAGGTGGACGACTTCCGGTGCAAGTGGATCTTCATGGACGCCAAGCGCCTCCATGCTCGGCTGAAGCTGCCGACCGTGATGCCGGCGAAGCTGGACCGGTGTGCTCACGAGAAGCTCACCGACCCCCGTGCGGCGCCGGTCCTGGAGACGATGACGGCAGATCTGGACGTGGAGAAGCTGACGGGGGCCATGCTCGTCAAGGAGTTCCTGAGGCAGCGCCTGGCTCCGCTCGAGGCGCACTCGCGCCCCTTGTGGGGTCTCAAGGGCGCGCAAGACGACCTCCGGCTGTGCCCGGAAGGCTTGACGGACAAGGAGCTGAGCAAGGCCTTGCGCCCCTTGCTCAAGAAGGACCCGGGCGGCCTCCCGGAGGCCTACCTCCTGTTGTACCGCCGTGACAACGGGGCGGAGGTGGCCTCCGCCATGCATGTCTTCAACAAGCGGGGGCTTGTGCCACCCAAGCTCCCCAACTCCCCGGTGTCGGTGTCCTCCGGCGAGAGCTCCGGGGTGGAGGGGGAGGAGGACTCGGAGGCGACCATGGAGGAGGTGGGGGAGACCTTTCCTCCGCTGCAGAGCGAGCTCCTCCATGGTCTCTCTGATGATGACGACGCCAGCGAACATCTGGCCGAGGGTTCCCCGCGCTCCACCGGGGTTGTCATGAGGTCCGGGGGCACCCCTTTGTGGAGGCTGGGGTAAGGGACCCCGAAGAAGGGTGAGGCGGTGTTGCTTCCCCGGGGCGACGCCCCCGCCTTGCCTCCCGTCGCCGCCATTCCAGAGCCAGCCGTCATGCGCCCGGCCGATCCTGAGGGCGCGGCAAAGCCCATGCTCAAGAAGCCCCGGGGCACCGCGCTCCTGCCAAGAGGAGGACGTACGTTGTTGATGACGAGTAAGTATTTTACCTTGTTTTTTTGCTTCCCATCCTTGATGTCGTGCTCACGATATTCTCCTCCTGGTGGCCAAGCTGAAGCCGGAGGTGAAGAGGAGGAAGGAGGAGGCCAGGGCCTCCGAGGCCACGCGACCTGCCGTGGCCGTGGCGACCCTGGCGCGGGCGGAAGAGGCCGCTTTGCGTTCGCCTGCGACGGAGCAAGCCCCTCGAAGCTCGGTGGCCAAGCCTCAGGAGGAGACCGCCTCTGTGACCAAGCAGACTCTAGGGGCGCCCGTCTTCGGCGCACCTGCGGGGGGTTCGAGGGCTCCGGAGCCCCATGTCGCCCTTGCTGCTGTAGCAGCACCAGTCCAGGTGCCGGTGCCACCTCCTCCCCAAGTCCTCACGCTGGCGGACCATGATTGCTCTGCCATGCCTGGCGCTTTGGAGGATGCTTTCACCGCGTTGGACCGGCTCCGGGCTGACCTTCAGGGCATTGACCGGCGCGTAGTGACGGGGCGTCTGGGCTGGTCTCAGGGTGGCTCCAGGCTGACTCGTCCGTCAGGACGGCCTTGGGCCAGGCCGAGGCTGCCGTCGTGGAGGGCAGGAAGGAGGCCGGCGAGGCCACAGCGGCTCACGACACAGCGCTGACCGATGAGTGTCTGCCAAGGAGCGCTGCCGCACGGTGGAGGTCGAGCTGAAGGCCCTCCGCAATGAGTAGGCCGCCCGCACTCGTTTGCTTGAGGAGCAGGAGGAGGAGCTGAAGGCCCGGGAGACTGCGCTCACCGACCGCGACGCCAAGCCGAAGCAGACAGCCCAAGAACAGGCCGCGGAGCGGAGCCGCCTGGGGAAGCTGAAGGAGGAGATGGAGACAGCCTCGGTATCCCACGCCAAGCTTGTCTTCGAGGAGAAGGCTCGGTTGGAGGCCAGGGAGAAGTCCCTCACCGCAGCTGAGAAGGCGGACGCCGCGGGGCGCGATGCCTTCATCTCCCTCGAGCTGAGGTCCTGCATGGCACTGCAGACTGATGTTTGCTTTAACTACGTCGGTATTTCCCCAAAGAGGAAGAGATGATGTAGCACAGCAACGGTAGGTATTTCCCTCAGTAATGAGACCAAGGTTATCGAACCAGTAGGAGAACCATGCAACTCTATGTGAACGGCACCTTGATACGTCTCCTACGTATCTACTTTTCCTAACGCTTTTCCTCTTGTTTTGGACTCTAATTTGCATGATTTGAATGAAACTAACCCTGGACTGATGTTGTTTTCAGCAGAACTACCATGGTGTTGTTTTTGTGTAGAAATAAAGGTTCTCGGAATGGAATGAAACTTTGCGAGGATTTTTTAAATCAATAAAGTGAATTTCTGCAGCCAAGAACCACCGGAGGGGGGCACATGGGTGGGCACAACCCACCAGGGCGCCCCCCTCCAGGCGCGCCCAGGTGGGTTGTCCCCACCTGGTGGCCCCATAGACCCTGGAATGGACGCTATAAATCACATATTTCCAGAAAAAATCAGGGAGAAAGAATTATCACGTTCCACGAGACGTAGCCGCTATCACCTCCTATTCTTCATCGGGAGGCCAGATCTGGAGTCCGTTTGGGGCTCCGGAGAGGGGGGTCATCGATCTTCGTCATCACCAACCCTTCTCCATCACCAATTCCATGATGCTCCCCACCGGGAGTGAGTAATTCCTTCGTAGGCTCGCTGGTCGGTGAGGAGTTGGATGAGATTCATCATGTAATCTAGTTAGTTTTGTTAGGGCTTGATCCCTAGTATCCACTATGTACTGAGATTGATGTTACTATGACTTTGCCATGCTTAATGCTTCTCACTTTTGGCCCGGGTGCCATGATTTCAGATCTGAACCGTTTATGTTATCACCATTATATCCATGTTCTAGATCCGATCTTGCAAGTTATAGTCTCCTATTACGTGTTATGATCCGGCAACCCAGGAGTGACAATAGTCGAGACCACTCTCGGTGATGACCGTAGTTTGAGGAGTTCATGTATTCACCGTGTGTCAATGCTTTGTTCCGATTCTCAATTAAAAGGAGGCCTTAATATCCCTTAGTTTCCAATTGGACCCCGCTGCCACGGGAGGGTAGGACAAAAGATGTCATACAAGTTCTTTCCATAAGCACGTATGACTATTTACAGAATGCATGCCTACATTATATTTATGAACTAGAGCTAGTGCCGTATCGCCCTAGGTTATGACTGTCACATGATGAATATCATCCAACAAACCATCGATCCAATGCCTACGAATTTCTTATATTGTTCTTGCTAAGTTACTACTGCTATCGTTACTGTTGCACTTGCTATAAAACTATTGCTATCACTGTTACCATTACTATTGCTGCTGTTACTACTATCAAAACTATCATACTACTTTGCTACTGATCACTTTGCTACAGATAATTAATCTCCAAGTGTGGTTGAATTGACAACTCAGCTGCTAATACTTGCAAATATTCTTTGGCTCCCCTTGTGTCGAATCTATAAATTTGGGTTGAATACTCTACCCTCGAAAACTGTTGCGATCCCCTATACTTGTGGGTTACCAAGACCTTTTTCTGGTGCCGTTGCCGGGGAGCATAGCTATATTTGTTGAGTCACTTGGGATTATTATCAATTTATCACTATGAAGAATCTGAAGGATGCTAAGACTAAGATTTATCCCTCTAAGACGAGGGGAGGTAAGGAACTGCCATCTAGCTCTGCTTTAGATTCACCTTCTGTTATAAGTAATTTTGCAACACCACCACATGCTATTAATCCTGATATGTTGCAAGTTATTTATGATGCTACTTCTGCTATGAATGATACTTATGATGATACTAGTACCTTGCTTGATGATGATGTGCCACTAGGTGAATTTCTTGATGAACAAATTGCTAGAGTAAGACAATGTGACAGCCTGGTTTTTGCCCTCTTTCTTTTTCTGGATTTCTTTGCTATTTGATTTGAATTTGGATTTTTTGAATCAACTCACTTGGACTTGATCACTTGGGCATATCCTTGATTTTCACCCAACTGACCCATCTCTCTCTCTCTCTCTCTCTCTCTCTCTCTCTCTCTCTCTCTCTCTCTCTCTCTCAAAATCATAATTTCCTCTCTGATAAATCCCAAAGTGGCCATAGGAATATGTTACATAAATGAAAAATATTCATTTCCTTCTCTGAAAATCATTTCAATTACATATGCTCCAAAGCAACCCTAATTTTTCTTGCATCCAAAAATCTGAGAAAATTCCCAAATATTCTTTGGACCTTGGCACACCTCCATGAGCAAAAATATTGCATGGGTATTTGGAATATTTTTGCTACAGAAAATCTTTGCTGTTCAGGCCTCAAAATGCAGTTTCTACAGGAGGTATATTATTCCTTGATCTAATGAAGCTGATTTTTCTTGAGCTTCATTTCCCTCCAAAGAAAACCCTAACCCCAAGAGATTAGCCCTAAACTCCTTCTAGAACCTCTTCAAAAACAGTGCCCAAACTTCTGTCCAGAAACTTGCTGCTTAGCTCTTGTTCAATCCGGTCGGCCTGGCAGTGTGCCATCTCATTCCTAGACTAAACATTGCAAGGACAACACGTTGGACATGGTTTGGCATCGCCTGGGCGTCGGTTTGGCTGGTTGGCGTGGTGACCGCGTGTGGACACGGGCTATGGCACCCGTTCGACGCGCTCTGCGCTGTGCCCGAGCCTTTGTTCAGCGTGTGCTCGTCTCAGCGCTCGCCGTCGACTGCCGCACCACGCCACCAGCCTCGACGCATCACCATTGACCTCTCCCTGCAGCTCGCCGACGCCGGAGCACAGTGTGCCCGTGCCACTGTCTCCGTCCCCGCCCGCGTCCTGTGCTCGTCCGTGAGCTTCCACAGTGGCCGTGTGATCGCTGCACCCCCTCCACCTCTCCCTGGCGCTGCTACCTCTTGAGCATGTGTTGGTTTTCCCTTGAAGAGGAAAGGGTGATGCAGCAAAGTAGCGTAACTATTTCCCTCAGTTTTTGAGAACCAAGGTATCAATCCAGTAGGAGGTTACACGCAAGTCGCCTTGTACCTGCACAAACAAATAAGAACCTTGCAACCAACGCGATAAAGGGGTTGTTAATCCCTTCAAGGCCACTTGCAAAAGTGAGATCTGATAAAGATAATAAGATAAATATTGTTGGTATTTTTATGATATAGATTGGAAAGTAAAGATTGCAAAATAAACGGTGGCAGAAATAGCAAATTGATAGGAAAATAATATGATGGAAGATAGACCCGGGGGCCATAGGTTTCACTAGTGGCTTCTCTCAAGATAGCATAATTTACGGTGGGTGAACAAATTACTGTCGAGCAATTGATAGAAAAGCCCATAGTTATGAGAATATCTAGGCATGATCATGTATATAGGCATCACGTCCGCGACAAGTAGACCAAAATGATTCTGCATCTACTACTATTACTCCACACATCGACCGCTATCCAGCATGCATCTAGAGTATTAAATTCATAAGAACAGAGTAACGCATTAGGCAAGATGACATGATGTAGAGGGATAAACTCAAGCAATATGATATAAACCCCATCTTTTTATCCTCGATGGCAACAATACAATACGTGCCTTGTTGCCCCTGCTGTCAGTGGGAAAGGACACCGCAAGATTGAACCCAAAGTTAAGCACTTCTCCCATTGCAAGAAAGATCAATTTAATAGGCCAAACCAAACTGATAATTCGAAGAGACTTGCAAAGATATCAAATCATGCATATAAGAATTCAGAGAAGAACCAAATATTGTTCATAGATAATCTTGATCATAAACCCACAATTCATCAGATCTCGACAAACACACCGCAAAAAGAATTACATCGAATAGATCTCCAAGAAGATCGAGGAGAACTTTCTATTGAGATCCAAAGAGAGAGAAGAAGCCATCTAGCTAATAACTATGGACCCGAAGGTCTGTGGTAAACTACTCACACATCATCGGAGAGGCTATGGTGTTGATGTAGAAGCCCTCCGTGATCGATTCCCCCTCCGGCGGAGCGCCGGAAAAGGCCCCAAGATGGGATCTCACGGGTACAGAAGGTTGCGGCGGTGGAAATAGGGTTTCGTGGTGCTCTCAGATGTTTTCAGGGTATATGAGTATATATAGGCGAAAGAAGTAGGTCGGTGGAGCCACGAGGGGCCCACGAGGGTGGGGGGCGCGCCTACCCCCCTGGGCGCGCCTCCCTACCTCGTGGCCGCCTCGTTGCTTCCTTGACGTCCACTCCAAGTCTCCTGGATTACATTTGTTCCAAAAATAACTCTCCCGAAGGTTTCATTCCGTTTGGACTCCATTTGATATTCATTTTCTGCGAAACACTGAAATAGGCAAAAAAAACAACAATTTGCACTGGGCCTTCGGTTAATAGGTTAGTCCCAAAAATAATATAAAAGTGCATAATAAATCCCATTAAACATACAAAACAGATAATATAATAGCATGGAACAATCAAAAATTATAGATACGTTGGAGACGTATCAAGCATCCCCAAGCTTAATTCCTGCTCGTCCTCGAGTAGGTAAATGATAAAAACAGAATTTTTGATGTGGAATGCTACCTAGCGTAATTCTCAATGTAATTTTATTTATTGTGGCATGAATGTTCAGATCCGAAAGATTCAAGATAAAATTTTAATATTGACATAAAAATAATAATACTTCAAGCATACTAACAAAGCAATCATGTCTTCTCAAAATAACATGGCCAAAGAAAGTTATCCCTACAAAATCATATAGTCTGGCTATGCTCTATCTTCATCACACAAAATATTTAAATCATGCACAACCCCGATGACAAGCCAAGCAATTGTTTCATACTTTTGATGTTCTCAAACTTTTTCAATCTTCACGCAATACATGAGCGTGAGCCATGGACATAGCACTATATGTGGAATAGAATGGTGGTTGTGGAGAAGACAAAAAGGAGAAGATAGTCTCACATCAACTAGGCGTATCAACGGGCTATGGAGATTCCCATCAATAGATATTAATGTGAGTGAGTAGGGATTGCCATGCAACGGATGCACTAGAGCTATAAGTGTATGAAAGCTCAACAAAAGAAACTAAGTGGGTGTGCATCCAACTCGCTTGCTCATGAAGACCTAGGGCATTTTGAGGAGGCCCATCATTGGAATATACAAGCCAAGTTCTATAATGTAAAATTCCCACTAGTATATGAAAGTGACAACATAGGAGACTCTCTATCATGAAGATCATGGTGCTACTTTGAAGCACAAGTGTGGTAAAAGGATAGTAACATTGTCCCTTCTCTCTTTTTCTCTCATTTTTTTATTTGGGCCTTTCTCTTTTTTTTATGGCCTATTTTTTTCTTTCTTTTTCTTTTCGTCCGGAGTCTCATCCCGACTTATGGGGGAATCACAGTCTCCATCATCCTTTCCTCACTTGGGACAATGCTCTAATAATTATGATCATCACACTTTTATTTGCTTACAACTCAAAAATTACAACTCAATACTTAGAACAAAATATGACTCTATGTGAATGCCTCAGGCGGTGCACCGGGATATGCAATGAATCAAGAGTGATATGTATGAAAGAATTATAAAGGTGGCTTTGCCACAAATACGATGTCAACTACATGATCATGCAAAGCAATATGACAATGATGAAACGTGTCATAACAAACGGAACGGTGGTAAGTTGCATGGCAATATATCTCGGAATGGCTATGGAAATGCCATAATAGGTAGGTATGGTGGCTGTTTTGAGGAAGGTATATGGTGGGTGTATGATACCGGCGAAAGGTGCGCGGTATTAGAGAGGCTAGAAATGGTGGAAGGGTGAGAGTGCGTATAATCCATGGACTCAACATTAGTCATAAAGAACTCACATACTTATTGCAAAAATCTATTAGTTATCGAAACGAAGTACTACGCGCATGCTCCTAGGGGGATAGATTGGTAGGAAAAGACCATCGCTCGTCCCCGATCGCCAAAATCAATAAATAAATCATGCTCCGACTTCATCACATAACGGTTCACCATACGTGCATGCTACGGGAATCACAAACTTTAGAACAAGTATTTCTCAAATTCACAACTACTCAACTAGCATGACTCTAATATCACCATCTTCATATCTCAAAACAATCATAAAGAATCAAACTTCTCATAGGATTCGATGCACTTTATATGATAGTTTTTATTATACCCATCTTGGATGTTCATTATATTAGGACTAATTTTATAGCCAAAGCAAATTACCATGCTGTTCTATAAGACTCTCAAAATAATATAAGTGAAGCATGAGATATCAATAATTTCTATAAAATAAAACCACCACCGTGCTCTAAAAAGATATAAGCGAAGCACTAGAGCAAAATTATCTAGCTCAAAAGATATAAGTGAAGCACATAGAGTATTCTAATAAATTCCGATTCATGTGTGTCTCTCCCAAAAGGTGTGTACAGCAAGGATGATTGTGGTAAACTAAAAAGCAAAGACTCAAATCATACAAGACGCTCCAAGCAAAACACATATCATGTGGTGAATAAAAATATAGCCTCAAGTAAAGTTACCGATGGACGAAGACGAAAGAGGGGATGCCTTCCGGGGCATCCCCAAGCTTAGGCTTTTGGTTGTCCTTGAATTTTACCTTGGGGTGCCTTGGGAATCCCCAAACTTAGGCTCTTTCCACTCCTTATTCCATAATCCATCAAATCTTTACCCAAAACTTGAAAACTTCACAACACAAAACTCAACAGAAAATCTCATGAGCTCCGTTAGTATAAGAAAACAAATCACCAATTTAAGTTACTATAATGAACTCATTCTTTATTTATATTGGTGTTAAACCTACTGTATTCCAACTTCTCTATGGTTCATACCCCCCGATACTAGCCATAGATTCATCAAAATAAGCAAACAACACACGAAAAACAGAATCTGTCAAAAACAGAACAGTCTGTAGAAATCAGATTTGTTAGAATAGTTATTGAACTCTAAAAATTCTTAAAAACTAGGAAAACCTGGATAATTTGTATATTGATCTACTGCAAAAAGAATTGGTATTTTATCACATTCTGGTAAATTTTAACAATTATTTTCGTTAGCGCAAAGTTTTTGTCTTTTTCAGCAAGATCAAACAATTATCACCCAAGAAGATCCTATTGGTTCTACTTGGCACAAACACTAATTAAAACATAAAAACACATCTAAACAGAGGCTAGATGAATTATTTATTACTGAACAGAAGCAAAAAAGCAAGAAACAAAAATAAAATTGGGTTGCCTCCCAACAAGCGCTATCGTTTAACGCCCCTAGCTAGGCATTGGGATTTCAATGATGCTCACATGAAAGACAAGAATTGAAGCGCAAATAGAGCATCATGAAACACGTGACAAACACATCTAAGTCTAACATACTTCCTATGCATAGGAATTTTATAAGCAAACAAATTATCAAGGCAAGCAAAAACTAGCATATGCAAGGAAGAAGAAGGAGACGATAGCAATCTCAACATGAAGAGAGGTAATTTAGTAACATGAAATTTTCTACAACCATATTTTCCTCTCTCATAATAATTACATGTAGGATCATAAGCAAATTCAAAAAAATAGCTATCACATAACATATTCTCAACACGATCCACATGCATGCGAAGTTGACACTCTTCCAAAATAGTGGGATTAACATTAACTAAAGTCATGACCTCTCCAAACCCACTTTTATCAAACATTTCATAAGATTGAACATTCTCCAAATATGTGGGATCTAAAGTTGACACTCTTCCAAACCCACTTTCAATATTATTGCAAAAATTATTATCAATCTCATATTCATCATGGGGCTTAAATAAATTTTCAAGATCATAAGAAGAATCACCCCAATCATGACCATTGCAACAAATACTGGACATAGCAAAACTAGCATCCCCAAGCTTAGAGTTTTGCATATTATTAGAACAATTTACATCAATAGAATTTATAGTAAAATCATTGCAATCATGCTTTTTATTCAAAGATCTATCGTGAATCGCTTCATAAAGTACTTCATCACAATCTTCAGATTCACGAATTTCAAGCAAAACCTCATAAAGATAATCTAGTGCACTCAACTCACTAGCAATAGGTTCCTCATAATTGGATCTCTTAAAGAGATTAGCAAGTGGATGAGGATCCATAAACTTTTAGCAAGCGAAGATGCAAGCAAAAAGAAGGTACATGGTAACACAAGCAAACCCCCCCCCCCCCCCCCCCCCCCCCCCCCCCCCCCCCCCCCCCCCCCCCCCCCCCCCCCCCCCCCCCCCCCCCCCCCCCCCCCCCCCCCCCCCCCCCCCCCCCCCCCCCCCCCCCCCCCCCCCCCCCCCCCCCCCCCCCCCCCCCCCCCCCCCCCCCCCCCCCCCCCCCCCCCCCCCCCCCCCCCCCCCCCCCCCCCCCCCCCCCCCCCCCCCCCCCCCCCCCCCCCCCCCCCCCCCCCCCCCCCCCCCCCCCCCCCCCCCCCCCCCCCCCCCCCCCCCCCCCCCCCCCCCCCCCCCCCCCCCCCCCCCCCCCCCCCCCCCCCCCCCCCCCCCCCCCCCCCCCCCCCCCCCCCCCCCCCCCCCCCCCCCCCCCCCCCCCCCCCCCCCCCCCCCCCCCCCCCCCCCCCCCCCCCCCCCCCCCCCCCCCCCCCCCCCCCCCCCCCCCCCCCCCCCCCCCCCCCCCCCCCCCCCCCCCCCCCCCCCCCCCCCCCCCCCCCCCCCCCCCCCCCCCCCCCCCCCCCCCCCCCCCCCCCCCCCCCCCCCCCCCCCCCCCCCCCCCCCCCCCCCCCCCCCCCCCCCCCCCCCCCCCCCCCCCCCCCCCCCCCCCCCCCCCCCCCCCCCCCCCCCCCCCCCCCCCCCCCCCCCCCCCCCCCCCCCCCCCCCCCCCCCCCCCCCCCCCCCCCCCCCCCCCCCCCCCCCCCCCCCCCCCCCCCCCCCCCCCCCCCCCCCCCCCCCCCCCCCCCCCCGGAGAGGCTATGGTGTTGATGTAGAAGCCCTCCGTGATCGATTCCCCCTCCGGCGGAGCGCCGGAAAAGGCCCCAAGATGGGATCTCACAGGTACAGAAGGTTGTGGTGGTGGAAATAGGGTTTCGTGGTGCTCTCGGATGTTTTCAGGGTATATGAGTATATATAGGTGAAAGAAGTAGGTCGGTGGAGCCACGAGGGGCCCACGAGGCTGGGGGCGTGCCTACCCCCCTGGGCGCGCCTCCCTACCTCGTGGCCGCCTCGTTGCTTCCTTGACGTCCACTCCAAGTCTCCTGGATTGCATTTGTTCCAAAAATAACTCTCCCGAAGGTTTCATTCCGTTTGGACTCCATTTGATATTCATTTTCTGCGAAACACTGAAATAGGCAAAAAAACAACAATTTGCACTGGGCCTTCGGTTAATAGGTTAGTCCCAAAAATAATATAAAAGTGCATAATAAAGCCCATTAAACATACAAAACAGATAATATAATAGCATGGAACAATCAAAAATTATAGATACGTTGGAGACGTATCAGGCGCTCCTCGTCGCCGTGCACCACCTTCTAGAGCCCTCCGGTGGAGCCGAGAACCCCCATCCCCTCCGCCTATAAATAGCAACCCCTCTGGCCTCTCCGAGCTCATCAAACCACTCCACCATCACCCACAAACAGTAGAGAAGCAGCTGAGCTGCCGGGCAGGCCTCTGTCCACCGTACGCAGCTCGAGCTCGCCGGCGATCCCCTCTGCTTGCCTCCCGCCTGCCCACTGCTCCTGGAGCTCCAGCTTCTTCTCCGACGACTCCCTAGTGGTTCGTTGGTGCCAACTGACCCTATAGGAGCCCCTGGAATCGCCTCCTCCCGCCGTCTTCTTCATCTCCGGCGAGATCCGACCGCAACCGCTGTTGGAGACGACGTTTCAGAGCTGCTCCGGCCACCTCTCGTCAAGCCACGGGTACAGGCAAGTGCACCGGGACCTCCTCTATCCATCCCTCCCTCTCAGATCAGCCGACGAGCCCTCCTCGCCAGCGAGAACTCTGGCAGAGCACCGCCACCCCTATGTTTCCCTCCCCCTCTCCCCACACCCGACAAGCGGGGCCCACTGTCAGCCTCTCCACTCGTGCCCGAAGCGGTACGAGTGGAGGCATATTCTCAGAATACGTCTTTGATGTTACCCCCCTAGATTTCTTTTATTTCAAATTTAATTCAAATACTTTGACCAGCAACTTTGACCAGCCACAACTTTTAAACCATAAGTCCAAATGAATTGATTCTTTTTGCATTGTGTTGGTATTGGAATTTTCTAGCAGCGCGCCAATTTGGAGATTTTTCTCTACTAACTAGAATTTCTGGTGAATTTCAGAATGATTCTTGATATTTTCTTTTGCTGTTTTTAAATGTTTTCAGATGGGGAAGCTTGTCTTGAAGAGAACTAGGAAGAGTGTGAACCTCCTCTGCACTAAGGCAAGCCACACCAACATTTGCATGGTGTCATTTCAATATTTATGATTTTCCAACTTGAATATAAGTTATTTCATGCATTTAAATATTTAAATGAATATTGCTTATGTTAGTTACTTTGTCATGGTTGAAATGCTTAGTTTACAGTAGAGTTGGAATGCTTGGACTAGTATGAGACAGTAGAAACAGTTTTAAAAGTATGGTTATGATTTGGTTATGATCGGTAGCATTTCTTTCCATATGCGATTTATGGTTTTAATATATTATGTCATAACTGAAAATGATGAGTGTTAAAAACCAGTGAAGTGAAATCAGTGAAGTTAAGTGATGACTAGTGCAAGTAGAAACTTTGAAGATGTTGATCTGTTTACTTTAAGTGATATGTGATGCATGTCGAATAGTTGCATGTTCATGGCATATTGTAACTCGAGTTATTTTCATTTCAAGTTAAACCTGATGTTAATTAAACTTGAACATAATTTTGATCGAGTCATGGTGCCACTGAATCGAGTTTTTCCCAGTGCAACCACATCTGCCTTTATGGGAAGGCCCTTTATTTGGTCTATTGTCATGCCTCTGGTCTGTACCTCCAATGAGGGAAGGTTATGGGCGTGCGGTACCCTGGCCCGGTAAGCAGACATAACCTTGTGTGCCCGTTGTTGTTATGGTACCTTGTCCCCGTTTGGGATTGTTGATTTGTTTTGCCACGATGGTGGCCGTTGGATGTCTTTGGTAGACATCGGGGCCACCCATGACTTAGCCCAGAGGGGAGTTGGTCGGAGTGGTTGGGAGAGTGTCATGGCAATGGGAGGGTTCTGTCGGAATGTTGTTGGTCCACCCGAATGGGAGTGCAAGGCCATGGGTTCCGTGATGTGGGTACAGTGTGCTAACCTCTGCAGAGTGTTTGTTAAATCTATCGATAGCCGCATCCTCGGTTACAGGCATAGCTCGTGAGTAAGTCACACCATGGATCAACATGATTAAGTAATCTTGCACACTAAACATATGCTTGGCATTGATATGTGGTGAGATTTGTGAGACCATGAAGATGGTCGGTATCGTGGGAACCAAAGCGTTGGTTCGTTTGTGATCCGGAAGTGATCACCGTATGATGATGTTGGTTATGAGGTAACCCATTTGGTAAGAGAGTCCGAGGGACTCGGTGCACCGGTTTGATTCACAGCATCAGTAGTATGTTATTGCATTGTATTTAACTTGATTAATTGTCGTGATATGGTTTTCCATTATGCTTATCCTTGTTGTGAGCTTGCAAGTACATTCAATGTACTGACCTGGTGTGTCATGCCAGATTTCAGGAAAGTCTTACCGGATCGGAGTGCTTCCCGCATCTAGATCGTGTCCACATCGGTGTCCATGTGCTATGGAGTTTCACTTCATCGTCATTCCGCTGCCGCGTAGTTGTCGTGATCGACGCCCCTTCAAGTTCATTAAATAATGTACATATTGTTTAGCCGCACCGTGTGGGCCGCTTGGCCTCGCTACTTGATGTAATATCGAACTTATGTTTCCGCTAGCATCAATGAAGCAGTTATTTTTTGTACCAAGATGTTGTGTGTTGCCAGAAGACTTGATCTCTGGGCTGGCAATGCAAGGTAAACTGGTTGCTCTAAGCCAGGGTGCCACAACACTTGGTATCAGAGCTGTGCTGACTGTAGGACACGCTAGACCGTCGACACGCTAGTTGAACGGTAGCTAGTTTAGTTTTGAGTGCCGGTAGTAGTAGCAATTGGTTGCTGCATTGCATGCATTCTATTCATTGTTGTTGCTGACCGTCTAATGATTGTGAGAGTAGATGGCTCCGGTCCCGTACTTGTACCAGTCCGAGCCAGCACCCTACACCTTGTCGCATCTGCTTCAGAATGTGTGGCATCGACACTACCAATAGGGTGCTGATCCGGTATACCAGGTGTATCAGGAACACCTGGCAGGCTCATTGTACGAGTATTACGCGGAGGTCACTTTACACCACAGTTCCCCTTCCGGCGCTTACACTCGTTCCTCTAAGGGTGGTTTCGCTTCCACACCATCTCAGGCCATCCAGTTTGTTGCACTCGAGGCTCTTGTAGACCTGCGCTACAATGAGGTTCGCATGCAGACTCATCCAGGTTTCTACTTCTACCCGTCTCTGCACGAGAACGGGCGTATCCGCTTCCCTTTTATTGATCCCGCATGTGATCGTCCTTCTAGCCACCTTTCTCGCTATATCGCCACCAGTTATCTCTTGATCTATGAGTTGGCCCGAGAATTAACCCGGGCCCGTATAGCTCTTGCCGCTGCTCGAAATAGGAACCCTTCACCTACTGTCGGTTTTACCCCATTCATTCCTCCAACCTCTGTTTCCCCTGCTACTCCGGTGACCACTCAGAGTAACACGAACCCTTTGGCAGTGACTCCTCATAGTTCCCCTGCTACGTGGGCTTCCCTTATCGCTACTCCTGCAGCCCCTATGCTCCAGACTCACCCCGCACCTGCCCCTAAGGGAGAGTCCTCGAGGCAGCGCCGTCGTGTCACTTTTAACCCGGAGGTTTCCACTATCAGTTCAGGATCTGAGTCCGGCTCAGGAGAGGCCCCCGCAGGACCAGCAGAGCACTAGATCGTTCGAGTATCCGTAGTGTCCTGAGGTTGATGTACGGATGTAGTCGTACGTGGCATGATGTTTCGTTTCATGTATGAGAGTGGTCGAACCCGTCGTGATGTTTACCTTTCATGTATGAGTCTATGTATAATTATGTTGGAACTTTTTATTATTCGCCTTGATTTTTGTTGTTTTCTTTCGGGTTTGTCGCTGGCTTTTCTTCCCATTTTTGGATGTTGCTCATCTTGGTTGCTTTATATTGGGAAAACAAACAATAGGATGACGCGGGGAGGTAGCAGCAGTCACGCTTGTGAGGATATCCCTGTTCATCGCTCAGCAAGACAGGCAGTACATTCCCCCGAGCCGTATTCTCCACCACCGCCACATCCGCCATCCACTGAACAAATCATGTGCATGTTTGAAGAAAGAAGAAACAACGATCTGATTGAGTTATTGAAAAGTGTGCAAGCTATGGTTGGGCAGAATGGAAATCAGAATGGTCATCACTCCAAACTGTCAGATTTTCAGAGGACCAAGCCTCCAAGTTTCAGTCAAGTTATCGATCCTTTGGAAGCCGATGATTGGTTGCGGACTATTGAGAAAAAGCTTGAGATTGCTCGCACTAAAGAAGCTGGCAAGGTTCCGTTTGCTACACACTATCTTGAGGGAGCTGCCGCTATATGGTGGGATAATGCTAAAGCTATGTGGCCTGCGGACAAAGAAATCACTTGGACTAAATTCAAGGACCATTTCCACAAATACCATATTCCCGCCGGTATTATGAAGGTCAAGCAGCGCGAATTCCTCGCTCTCACCCAAGGAAGCCTGTCAGTAAGTGAGTACCTGCATAAGTTCAACCATATGGCCCGTTATTCTCTCTACGATGTGGCCACAGAAGAAAGAAAGATCGACAGATTTCTTGGAGGACTGAATCAACACCTCTGATGCACTCTCAGTATGCTCAACTTTCTGGATTTCCAGAATCTGGTAAACAAAGCCCTCATTGCAGAAAGGGAACACAAGCTTGTGCACGACAATAAGCCTGCTAATAATGATCACAAGCGCAAATTCGAGTCTAAGAAGGATGGACAACCAGTGCAGAAGGCTCATACCTGGCACCAGACTCAGGTTGAGTACAAGCCAAATTGGTAGCAGAATGTGAACAAGACCACTACTCAAGTCAAGAATGTCGTAACCAGTCTGGTGCGCGAAGAATGTCAACGCAACAATTCGTGCTTTAATTGTGGGCAAACCAGACATTATGCCAGACAGTGCCCCAAGAGCGGCAAGCCAAATGCTCCATTCAGGCTGCAAGTCAACCACATGGGGTCATATCCTAGCTAGAAGACCATCCAAGGGCAAGTTCACCACCTCTTCGCAGATGAAGCCCAAGAGGACACGGAAGTCATCATTGGTATGTTTCATGTTAATAGCACACGTGCAATAATTTTATTTGACTCTGGGGCTTCCCACTCTTTTATTTCGCGGAGTTTTGTTGCCCAAATCAAGTTTCCTTGCTCGATGTTGGGAAAAAGTATGATGGTACAATCCCCGGGATCCATGCTCAGAAGCAATCTGGTCTGCCGCAATCTAGAGAGTGGTATCAAGGGGGTCATCTCCCAGCTTCTTCGATCATTATTGAGTCTGCCAAGTTGGATATTATTTTGGGGATGAACTGGTTGACCCAGCATCAAGTATGCATCAACTGTGCAACCAGAGAAGTCACATTGACAAGTCAGGAAGGTCGGATTACAAAATTCTTTGCTCGAAGAAGCATACCCAAGAAAGACATGGTCTTCACCATGGTAGCTGAAGAATTGGAACTAACTCCTGTGGTCAGTGAGTTTCCAGATGTATTCCCTGAGGAATTACCAGGAATGCCGCCAGACCGAGAGCTTGAGTTTGCAATTGACCTTGTGCCTGGGACCGCACCGTTATACAAGAAGTATTATCGGATGCCTTCCTCAGAATTAGTGGAATTAAAGAAACAACTTGATGAGATGCTTCGGAAAGGATACATCCATCCAAGCTCTTCACCATGGGGACCACCCGCAATATTCGTGGACAAGAAAGTCGGAAGTCTCCGGATGTGTGTGGATTACCGTCAGTTGAACGATGTCACTATCAAGAACAAATATCCACTACCAAGGATTGATGATTTGTTCGATCAACTCAGTGGGGCAAAGGTATTTTCCAAGATTGATTTGAGGACCGGATACCACCAGCTCAAAATCAAGAAAGAAGATATTCCTAAGACCGCGTTCACTACTCGATACGGTCTTTATGAATATATAGTCATGTCTTTCGGCCTCACCAATGCCCCTGCCTTCTTCATGCATATGATGAATAAGGTATTCATGGACTTCTTGGATAAGTTTGTGGTGGTCTTCATCGATGGCATCCTCATATACTCAAAAGGTGAAGAAGAGCACAAGGGACATCTCAGAGCAGCCTTAGAGAGACTCCGTGACCATCAACTATATGCGAAATTCAGCAAATGTGAATTTTGACTCAAGCAAGTCAGATTTTTGGGGCATGTTCTTTCAACAGAAGGCATAGCCATGGATCCGAGTAAGGTGAAGGACGTGCTTGATTCGACGGCACCCATGACAGTAACTAAAATCCAGAGTTTCCTTGGATTAGCCGGATACTACCGACGCTTCATTGAAGGCTTCTCTAAGATTGCCAAGCCAATGACAGAACTCCTCAAGAAAGATAAGAAATTTGAATGGAATGAGGACTGTGAGAAAAGCTTCAATGAGTTAAAGACCAGACTGACAACAACACCTGTGTTGACCCTTCCAGACATCTACCGCAGCTTTGATGTATACGGTGACGCATCCAGGAGAGGTATTGGATGTGTACTCATGCAAGATGGCAAGTTTGTAGCATACGCATCTCGACAGCTATGACCGCATGAAGGGAACTATCCTACACATGATTTGGAGTTGGCCGCAGTTGTGCATGCTTTGAAAATTTGGAGACACTACCTCATTGGCAAAAGATGTCAGATATATACCGACCACAAGAGTCTCAAGTACATATTCACTCAACCGGACTTAAACCTTTGACAGCGAAGATGGGTCGAGTTGGTCAAGGATTATGATCTTGGAATAAATTACCATCCCGGTAAGGCCAATGTTGTTGCCGATGCTCTCAGCTGCAAGCCTGCCAGCTTGAACGCCTTAATGGCATCCTTGCCTCCTGAAATCCAAGAAGAGATCGCTCAGCTTAACCTGGTTATTGTTGAGGCAGGCCTTGCCAATATATTGGAAGTTACTCCTACCCTCGAGGATGAGGTCTGCATGGCCAAGCAAGATGACTCAGCACTGCAACACCATGTCAAGCGTATGCAATAAGGCAAGACCCAGGATTTCTCTAAGGATAAGCAAGGAACTCTAAGGTTTCGAGGACGGATTTGCGTACCTGAGCAAGCAGACCTGAGAAAGAAAATCTTGGCAGAAGCGCATGAATCTTCGTACTCAAACCATCTAGGAGGTACCAAAATGTACGAAGACCTTCGACAGATATTTTGATGGGATGGAATGAAGAAAGACATCACATACTTTGTCGATTGTTGCGATGTATGCAACAAAGTGATGGCGGAGCACCAGAAACCCGCCGGACATCTTCAACCTCTACCCGTTCCACAATGTAAGTGGGACGATGTCTGCATGGATTTCATCACCGTGCTACCAAGGACTCTGTCGGATCTCGGGTTCCGGCAAAACCCTCAAGGTTCGAACACTGGGGTGCGCACGAAGATCTCCCCCTACAGAATCACGCCCTTAACCTCGCTATGATCTCAAAGGCTAGCTCGACGAACTCGCAACACAAGAGACACAAGATTTATACTGGTTCAGGCCACCGTTGAGGTGTAATACCCTACTCAAGTGTGGTGGTGGTGGATTGCCTCTCGGGCTGAGTATGAACAGTACAAAGGGAAGAACAGCCTCCTGAGGCGAGGTGTTCTTGTGCTCTGTGAACTTGTGTGGGTGAGGATTACTCTAGATGAGATGAGATGCCTCTCGATGTCTTCTGCCTCCTACTGTGGTGGCTAGTCCTATTTATAGAGGCCCTGGTCCTCTCCCCAAATATTGAGCGGGAAGGGAGCCAACAACGGCCAATTTGAAAGGGGACAGCTAGTACAACTTATCCTGACTAAAGGTGGTCTTCGCCTGCCAAAGGATCTGGTGGTGACGTCGTCTTGGGCTCCACGATGACCTCCATCCTGCCATCCTGCTGGTCTTGGTCTCGTTGCACCGATATGGAAACCTTTGCTTGACGCCTCGGTACTCCTCGCCTACGCTTGCCCCCTTAGCACCAAAGGGGAAACAAGGACACTGTGCACGCTGGCGCCCGCCTGGCCTTGGTCGTCATGGCTCACGTCACGAGAACCTCGCGAGGTTTGCCTTGCCTTGATCTCTCCGCCCCTCGTGAGCCAGCCTGGTGAGGCCACTCCCGAGGAGGTCTTGTGTCATCCGCCTCGCGAGGCTTGGCCCCTCGCGAGGGTCTTGAATGCTTGTTGGTGGAGATGGGCCGTACGGACCCGCTCGCAGAGCCACGCCATGGGCCACAGGTAGGCAAGTTTGGGGACCCCCGTTCCTAGAACGCCGACAGTAGCCCCTGGGCCCATGGCGCGCTCGGGCTTGGCTTCGAGGCGAAGCCAAAGGGCAAGTGCGGAGCGCCGCGGGCCCCAATAGCCTGCGGCCTTGGTCAACACATGGCGGTTGATTGCACGTGGGCGTCTCCGCTTCCCCACGCTGCCTCGGCAACTGCCCAACTTGACGAGTCACTGCTGCATGCAAGGAAAAACCCATCATTACCTATGATCGTGGGGGGCGCTGGTTGGCCTTCTCCTGCTATAAATGGGGAGGGGGCCCCCCCCCCCCCCCCCCCCCCCCCCCCCCCCCCCCCCCCCCCCCCCCCCCCCCCCCCCCCCCCCCCCCCCCCCCCCCCCCCCCCCCCCCCCCCCCCCCCCCCCCCCCCCCCCCCCCCCCCCCCCCCCCCCCCCCCCCCCCCCCCCCCCCCCCCCCCCCCCCCCCCCCCCCCCCCCCCCCCCCCCCCCCCCCCCCCCCCCCCCCCCCCCCCCCCCCCCCCCCCCCCCCCCCCCCCCCCCCCCCCCCCCCCCCCCCCCCCCCCCCCCCCCCCCCCCCCCCCCCCCCCCCCCCCCCCCCCCCCCCCCCCCCCCCCCCCCCCCCCCCCCCCCCCCCCCCAAAAGAGGGCGAGCCAACTACGGAAAGCAAATGAAAAGCTGCGACCGGCACCTAGTCTAGTCTTCAAGTTTTCTCACCAGCGCGGAGCTAAGTGCTGCCACTTGGACGTGGGAGGGAGCCCCCGAGGCCCGAGGGCGGCACTCCTGAGACTCCGGGGTGTGTACAGCCCCACTCATTATTACGTGAGAGTGTCACGAGCGGAGACCTTCACAGGCACTGGGCCTTCTTCACAGGCGCTGGGCCTTTCTTCATGGGTAGAACTTCAAGAGGTGCTGCATGTTCTAGGTGTTCTGGATGGGTACCCCGTCCAGTGTCTCCAGGCGCGCGGCGCTAGGCCTGGAGACATGGGCGACCTTGAATGGGCCCTCCCATGTGGGTGAGAGCTTATGCAGCCCTTCCCTGGAGAGCACCCGCCTCAGGACGAGGTCACCCACCTCGAGCATCCTGGAGCGGACACTGCGATAGTGGTACCGCCGCAGCACCTACTGGTATCTTGCCGCCCGCAGTGCAGCTTCGCGGCGGCGTTCCTCCCCCAGCACGAGGTCCATCCCCCGCGTGGCGTCCTGCTGCGTCTCATCAAACGCCAGGACCCATGCAGAGCGATGCTTGGCCTCGTGAGGGAGAACCACTTCCGCTCCGTAGACGAGGAAGAACAGGGTCTCGCCCGTTGGCTTGGTGGCGGTGGTGCGGATTGACCACAACACGGACTGGAGCTCGTCGTGCCAGCCCCTGCCGTAGGCTTCGAGCTTCTTCTTGAAGGTCCTGGTCTTGAGGCCTCTCAGGACCTCCACGTTGGCGCGTTCGGCTTGACCATTGCTCCGGGGGTGCGCGGGCGCCTGCCTAGCCCCCTCGCGAGGTATGCGAGAGAGTGCAGGTTAAACTGGAGCCGGGAACAGCGGTAAAAGGCGACAGCACCAAATCAGCAAAGAACTCCAGAAGCAAACTTCAATAAAAAGAGGGCGAGCCAACTACGGAAAGCAAATGAAAAGCTGCGACCGGCACCTAGTCTAGTCTTCAAGTTTTCTCACCAGCGCGGAGCTAAGTGCTGCCACTTGGACGTGGGAGGGAGCCCCCGAGGCCCGAGGGTGGCACTCCTGAGACTCCGGGGCGTGTACAGCCCCACTCATTATTACGTGAGAGTGTCACGAGCGGAGACCTTGGGCCTTCTTCACAGGCGCTGGGCCTTTCTTCATGGCTAGAACTTCCGGAGGTGCTGGATGTTCCAGGCGTTCTGGATGGGTGCCCTGTCCTGCGTCTCCAGGCGCGCGGCGCCAGGCCTAGAGACATGGGCGACCTTGAACGGGCCCTCCCACATGGGTGAGAGCTTATGCAGCCCTTCCCTGGAGAGCACCCGCCTCAGGACGAGGTCACCCACCTCGAGAGTCCTGGAGCGGACGCTGCGACAGTGGTACCGCCGTAGCGCCTGCTGGATCTTGCCGCCCATAGTGCAGCTTCGCGGCGGCGTTCCTCCCCCAGCACGAGGTCCATCCCCCACTTGGCGTCCTGCTGTGTCTCATCAAACACCAGGACCCGTGTGGAGCGATGCTTGACCTCGTGAGGGAGAACCGCTTCCGCTCCGTAGACGAGGAAGAATGGGGTCTCGCCCGTTGGCTTGGTGGCGGTGGTGCAGATTGACCACAGCACGGACTGGAGCTCATCATGCCAGCCCCTGCCGCAGGCTTCGAGCTTCTTCTTGAAGGTCCTGGTCTTGAGGCCTCTCAGGACCTCCGCGTTGCCGCGTTTGGCTTGACCATTGCTCCGGGGGTGCGCCACCGAAGCGTAGCAGATCTGCATTCCAAGGCCAGCACAATATGTTTTGAAGAGATTACTGGTGAACTGCGAACCATTGTCGGTGATGATGCGGTTGGGGACCCCGAAACGGCTCACGAGACCCTTGATGAACTTGACCGCAGAGCCGGCTGGGATGGTGCGGACGGCTTCCACCTCCGCCCACTTGGTGAACTTGTCGATGGCAACGTAGAGGTATCGGTAGCCCCCTGGCGCTCGAGGGAATGGGCCCAGGATGTCCAGTCCCCAGACTGCAAACGACCACGAGAGTGGGATGGTCTGGAGGCCCTGAGCTGGCTGATGGATTTGCTTGGCGTGGAATTGGCAGGCCTCGCAGGACCTCACCAGCTCAGCTGCGTCGTTGAGCGCCGTAGGCCAGTAGAATCCGCTGCAGAATGCCTTGCCAACGAGGGTTCGCAACGACGAGTGGTGCCCGCAGTCCCCACCATGTATGTTGGCTAGCAGCTCTTTCCCCTGTTCCCTGGAGATACAATGCAGTGAAACGTCATTTGGTCACTTCCTGTATAACTCACTGTCCCGGATGCAGTATGCCGTGGCTTGTCGGGTCACACGCTCTGCGTCCTCCTCCTTCTCCGGCAGCATCCCTTGCATCAGGTATTCCTTGAATTCCTTGGTCCAGCATCCCTCCTGGGGCTCGAGCGTCAAGAGTAGGTGCGCTCCCGAGGTCGGGCCACAGGCTGGGGCTCCTGTGGCAGGCGGCTGCGGGAGTTCCTCCCGAGGCTGAGCTGTCCTTGAAAGCGGTGGTGTTGCCGATGGCTTGAAGAGCCGCTCCTCGAAGACGCCAGGCTCTTGGGGCTGCCGCTTGGATGCCCTTCTGGCGATGTCGGCAGCTTCCTTGTTGGTGCCACGGGGCACATGCTGCAACTCCAGGCCCAGGAACTGCTTCTCCATCTTGCGCACCTCCGCGAGGTATGCCTCCATGTGCTCGTCCTTCAGCTCGTATACCTTGTTGGAGAAGTTGACGAGGAGCTGTGAGTCGCCCCTAACGGTGAGGCGCTTCACCCCCAGGGCTGCCGCAGCTTTCAGGCCAGCTATGAGGCCTTCGTACTCTGCGATGTTGTTGTAGACCTTCTCGCCCTGCTGAAAGCAGAGCTGCACGACGTAGTAGAGCTTGTCTTGAGTGGGCGAGATGAGCACTGCTCCAGCCCCCGCGCCCTGGTGTGCGAAGGCACCATCGAAATACATGACCCAGCCGTCAGGCGCCTCATCTCCCGGCGAGATGGACTAATCCTCGCCTATTTCAAGCGCCGGGGTGTCCGTCCATTCTGCCACGAAATCAGCGAGTGCGGCTCCCTTGATGACCCCGGTGGTACTGAACTCCAACTGGAATGCCTGCAGCTCGATGTTCCACTCAGCGACCCTTCCGGCAGAGTTGGGGCTCCTGAGCACTCTCTCCAATGGGTAGGTTGAGACGACCTTGATGGGGTGGCCCTGGAAGTAGTGTCGCAACTTACGTGAGGCCACCAAGAGCGCGAGCAAGAGCTTCTGAGGCATGGGATATCATGCCCTTGCATCCCACAACACCGTGCTGACGAAATACACCGGGTGCTCGACAAGGGCTGGTGCGCTAATGAGGCTCGTGTCTTGCGGAAGGTGGGGCGTCTCCTGAGGTAGTGGAACCCCCAATGCTTGATCACTTGTCAGGATCTCGGCGGCGTCGTCCTGCTGAGCTTGACCCTCTGCTGATGCTGCTATGGCCCTTGTGGCACCTTCCTGATCTTGCGTCGTCTCGGCTGGTGGCATAGCTCGGCGCGACACGCCTTTGGCTTGGTGCTCCTCCCGAACCGCCACTAGAGCCGCGCTGGCGGAGTACGGGGTGGCGGCAAGATAAAGCACCAGGGGCTCGAGAGGTCGTGGCGCCACCATCACTGGAGGGCTGGTCAGGTTTCTTTTGAGGTCTTGAAATGCTCGGTCGGCCTCCGGGGTCCACTGGAATGGGCCCTTCTTCTTCATCAGCTTGAAGAAGGGTAGGGCGCGCTCTCCCAGCTTGGAAATGAAGCGCCCCAACGCAGTCACCCGACCAGCCAGCTTCTGCATTTCCTTGAGGGTTTGCGGTGGGCTCATGTCTTCAATAGCCTTGACCTTCTCCGGGTTGGCCTCGATCCCCCTGTAAGACACAAGGAAGCCCAGCAGCTTGCCGGAGGGGACGCCAAACACGCACTTCTCCGGGTTGAGTCGCAAGTCCACCTGGCGGAGGCTTTCAAAGGTTTCCTCCAGGTCCTGGATTAGGGTCCTCGCTTCTCGAGACTTCACCACGATGTCCTCAACGTAGGCTTCAACGTTTCTCCCGAGCTGCCGGCCCAAGGCGATGTGCATGAGCCGCTGGAAGGTTGTGCCTGCGTTGCGCAGCCCGAAAGGCATGCAAGTGTAGCAGTACACCCCACACGGGGTCAGGAAGGCTGTCTTCTCCACATCTTCTACCGCCATCTTGATCTGGTGATACCCTGAGAACGCATCCAGGAAGCATAGCAGGTCACACTCGGCGGTGGAGTCGACGATCTGGTCGATGCGTGGAAGCAGGAATGGATCTTGGGGGCAGGCCTTGTTGAGGTTGGTGAACTCGACGCACATTCGCTCCTTTCCGCCTTTCTTGGGCATGACGACGGGGTTTGCCAGCCACTCGGGGTATCGAACCTCACGAATGACACCCGTCGCCTCCAACTTACGTGTTTCTTGGACGATAAAAGCTTGCTTCTTCGTGGACTGCTGCCTCGCCATCTGCTTCATGGGGCGTACGTTGGGGCACACCTTCAGATGGTGCTCTATCACCCCTCTCGGGACCCCTACCAGCTGGTCGGGCTCCCAAGCGAACACCTCCTTGTTTGCGCACAGGAACTTCACCAGCGCCTCCTCCTGGTCAGGCTCGAGGTTGGCGCCTATGGTAAAGGTTGCCCCCGAGGATCCGTCCTCCTCGACTGGCACTTGCTTGGTTTCCGCCTTGTCTTGAGTGAAAAACTGCTTCTTCTTGGTTGGTGCGGCCCCCTTGGCCTTGGCGGTGTCCGCGTCAGTGGGCTGCGCTGCCGCGGCGGTCTTGAGGGCGAGCTTGAGCGTCATCAAGGCTTCCTTGGTGCCCCCAACTACTGTGAGGATGCCCTTGCTCCTGGGCATCTTCATGAGGTTGTAGGCCGGATGGGTCGCCGCCATGAACTGAGCCAGGGTCGGGTACCCGAGGATGGCGTTGTATGGGAGGCCGATGTGGGCGATGTCGAAGTCGACCAGCTCGGTGCGGTAGTTGTCGCATGTACCGAAGGTTACGGGGAGGCGGATCCACCCCAGGGAGTGGGCGGAGCCTCCACCAACCCCTGAGAAAGGCTTGCTAGGGCGGAGCCGCTCGAGTGGTACGTGTAGAAGGCTGAAGGCTGAAGGCCTCAGCTGAGAGCACGTTGAGGCCGATGCCACCGTCGATGAGCGTCTTGGTGACGGACACGCTGCAGATGGTGGGCGCGCAGAGCATTGGGAGCATGCCCTAGCCGACGGTAGAGACGGGGTGATCCCCTGCGTCGAAGGTGAGGTCGGCCTCAGGCGCGGCCTAGCCCGGTGGAGCCCCCGAGCGCTTGGAGGTGGCGCCGATCTAGCGAAGGAACGGCTTGATATGGCGATCCGAAGGCGGTGCTTGTGAGCCGCGTAGGAGGGCCACGACCGCGTGATGCGCCGGTGCCGCTTAGCGCGCAGTGAAGAGGCCGCGCAGCTCCTCCCAAGATGCCACCGTGGATCCGAGGAGGTTGAGCAGCCAGGTGCGCGGTGCGCCAGTGAGGGCCATGGGAAGGCAGTTGGCCATGACCTTGTCGTCGCCCCCGGCCTCGAGGACGGCCTCCTCGTACGCCAGTGGGAAAGCTGATGGGTCCGCCGCGCCGTCGTAGCACGGCGACATCTCCGGCTTGAACTTGGGCGGCCACTGCACCTGCCGTAGGGCGGGGGCCAAGGCTCGGAGCCCCCTGGCCCCGTCATCGGCATCAGTCATCGGAGCCGGGAGGGAGACGCCTGCCATGAGGGAGAAGCGCGGTGGTGGCGGAGTGCAGATCGACGGAAGGAAAGCTACGGCGCACCCCTACCTGGCGCGCCAAATGTCGGATCGCGGGTTCCGGCAAAACCCTCAAGGTTCGAACACTAGGGTGCGCACGAAGATCTCCCCCTACCGAATCACGCCCTTAACCTCGCTACGATCTCAAAGGCTAGCTCGACGAACTCGCAACACAAGGGACACAAGATTTATACTGGTTCGGGCCACCGTTGTGGTGTAATACCCTACTCCAGTGTGGTGGTGGTGGATTGCCTCTCGGGCTGAGTATGAACAGTACAAAGGGAAGAACAGCCTCCTGAGGCGAGGTGTTCTTGTGCTCTGTGAACTTGTGTGGGTGAGGATTACTCTAGATGAGATGAGATGCCTCTCGATGTCTTCTGCCTCCTACTGTGGTGGCTAGTCCTATTTATAGAGGCCCTGGTCCTCTCCCCAAATATTGAGCGGGAAGGGAGCCAACAACGGCCAATTTGAAAGGGGACAGCTAGTACAGCTTATCCTGACTAAAGGTGGTCTTTGCCTGCCAAAGGCTCTGGTGGTGACGCCGTCTTGGGCTCCATGGTGACCTCCATCCTGCCGTCCTGCTGGTCTTGGTCTCATTGCACCGATATGGAAACCTTTGCTTGACGCCTCGGTACTCCTCGCCTGCGCTTGCCCCCTTAGCACCAAAGGGGAAACAAGGACACTGTGCATGCTGGCGCCCGCCTGGCGCCTGCCTGGCCTTGGTCGTGATGGCTCACGTCACGAGAACCTCACGAGGTTTGCCTTGCCTTGATCTCTCCGCCCCTCGCGAGCCAGCCTGGTGAGGCCGCTCCTGAGGAGGTCTTGTGTCGTCCGCCTCGCGAGGGTCTTGAATGCTTGTTGGTGAAGATGGGCCGTACGGACCCGCTCGCAGAGCCACACCATGGGCCGCAGGTAGGCAAGTCTGGGGACCCCCGTTCCCAGAACGCCGACAGACTCACCGAGGCAATGATGCAGTATGGGTTGTGGTGGACACGCTGACAAAGGTAGCTCACTTCGTTCCCATCCAAACCACCTACCAAGCCGATCAACTCGCACAGCTGTATGTGTCCAGAATAGTCAGTTTGTATGGAGTGCCAAGAACCATCACTTCAGACCGAGGTTCTCTCTTTACCTCAGCATTCTGGTCACGTCTCCATCAAGCCTTGGCGACCGCACTAAAGTACAGCACAGCCTATCATCCTCAGACAGACGGCCAGACTGAGCGAGTAAATCAAATACTTGAAGATATGCTCCGAGCATGTGCTTTGGCCCAAGGACCCAAGTGGGAAGATTGTCTGCCGTATGCTGAGTTCTCCTACAACAACAGTTTCTAGACCAGCCTGAAAATGTCACCATATGAAGCTTGGTATGGCTGTAAGTGCCGCACTCCGCTAAACTGGTCTCAAACCGGAGATACCGCATTTTCGGAACTTACTTAATGATGGAGGCTGAAAAGCAAGTCAAGGAGATCCGAGATAGACTATAGTTCGCTAAGTCCCGACAAAAAAGTCATTATGATGCAAAGCATCATCAAATCAGCTTTGAACGCTGAGAATATGTGTACCTCCGAGTCACACCTATGATAGGAGTCAAGAGATTTCAGACCCGAGGAAAACTGGCACCCAGATATATTGGTCCGTTCCCAGTTATGTCCAGAGTTGGTATAGTTGCTTATCAGTGGAACTGCCACCGGAATTGTCAGAAGTGCACAATGTGTTCCATGTCTCATAGCTGAGAAGGTGTATCTCGCCACCCGAGAAAAGGACTAATATGGCAGAGATAGAGCTTGCTAAGTATTTAACCTATGAGGAGAGACCGTTTCGAATATTGGATGAGACTGAAAGAGTCACTCGCAGTAAAGTGATAAAATTTTATAAGGTTCAGTGGGAGCATCACACCGAGGAAGAAGCAACTTGGGAAAGAGGAATTTTTAAGGGCATTCTATCCAGAATTGTTTTCCCGAGCAACCGAATCTCGAGGATGAGATTCATCCTAAGTCGGGGAGGTTTGTGACAGCCTAGTTTTTGCCCTCTTTCTTTTTGTGGATTTCTTTGCCATTTGATTTGAATTTGGAGTTTTTTTAATCAACTCACTTGGACTTGATCACTTGGGCATATCCTTGATTTTCACCCAAGTGACCCATGTCTCTCTCAAAATCATCATTTCATCTCTGATAAATCCCAAAGTGTCCATAGGAATATTTTTCATAAATGAAAAATATTCATCTCCTTCTCTGAAAATCATTTCAGTCACATATGCTCCAAAGCAACCCTCATTTTCTTGCATCCAAAAATCTGAGAAAATTCCCAAATATTCTTTGGACCTTGGCACACCTCCTTGAGCAAAAATATTGCATGGGTATTTGGAATATTTTTGCTACAGAAATTTTTTCTGTTCTGGCCTCAAAATGCAGTTTCTACAGGAAGTATATTATTCCTTGATCTAATGAAGCTGCTTTTCTTGATCTTCATTTCCCTCCTAAGAAAACCCTAACCCAAAGATATTAGCCCTAAACTCCTTCTAGAACCTCTCCAAAAACAGTGCCCATACTTCTGTCCAGAAACTTGCTGCTTAGCTCTTGTTCAATCCAGTCGGCCTGGCAGTGTGCCATCTCATTTTCAAGACTAAACACTGCACGGACAACACGTTGGACATGGTTTGGCATCGCCTGGGCGTCGGTTTGGCCGAGTTCGCATGGTGACCGCGTGTGGACATGGGCTTTGGCACGCATTCGACACGCTCTACAGTGCACCCGGGCCTCTGTTCAGCGCGTGCTCATCTCAGCGCTCGCCGCCGACTGCCGCACCGCGCCACCAGCCTCGACGCATCACCCTTGACCTCTCCCTGCCGCTCACCGATGCCGGAGCCGCCGGAGCAAGCACGGGCTCGACGCAGCCAAGAGCACAGTGCGCCCGTGCCACTGCCTCCGTCCGCGCCCGCGTCCTGTGCTCATCCGCGAGCTTCCAAAGTGGCCGCTTGATCGCTGCACCCCCTCCACCTCTCCCTGGCGCTCCTCGTCGTCGTGCGCCACCTTCCAGAGCCCTCCGACAGAGCCGAGAATCCCCACCCAATCCGCCTATAAATAGCAACCCATCTGGCCTCTCCGAGCTCATCAAACCACTCCACCATCTCCCACAAGCAGTAGAGAAGCCGCAACCCGGCCGGGCAGGCCTCTGGCTGCCGTCCGTAGCTCAAGCTCGCCGACGATCCCCTCTGCTTGCCTCCAGCCTTCCCACTATTCCTCGAGCTCCAGCTTCTTCTCCGGCAACTCCCTGGTGGTCCGTTGGAGCCAGCTGACCCTGTTGGAGCCCCTGGAATCGCCTCCTCCCGCCGTCTTCTTCATCTCCGGTGAGATCCGACCGTAGCCGCCGCTGGAGATGATGTTTTCGAGCTGCTCCGGCCACCTCACATCAAGCCATGGGTACAGGCAGGTGCGGCAGGACCTCCTCTGTCCATCCCTCCCTCTCAGATCGGCCGACGAGCCCTCCTCACTGACGAGAGCTCCGGTGGAGCACCTCCACCCCTCTGTTTCCCTCTCCCTCTACCCAACCCCGACAGGCGGGGCCCACTGTCAGCCTCTCCACTCATGCCCGAAGCGGTACGAGTGGAGGCGTATTCTCAGAATTCGTCTTCGACGTCACCCCCCTGGATTTCTTTTATGTCAAATTTAATTCAAATACTTTGACCAGCCATAACTTTTAAACCATAAGTCCAAATGAATTGATTCTTTTTGCATTGTGTTGGTACTAGAATATTCTAGCAGCACACCAATTTGGAGATTTTTTTCTGCTGTCTAGAATTTCTGGTGAATTTTAGAATGATTCTTGATATTTTCTTTTGCTGTTTTTAAATGTTTTCAGAGGGAGAAGCTTGTCTTGAAGAGAACCAGGAGGAGTGTGAACCTCCTCTGCACTAAGGCAAGCCACACCAACATTTGCATGGTGTCATTTCAATATTTATGATTTTCCAACTTGAATATGAGTTATTTCATGCATTTAATTATTTAAATGAATATTGCTTATGTTAGTTACTTTGTCATGGTTGAAATGCTTAGTTTACAGTAGAGTTGGAATGCTTGGACTAGTATGAGGCAGTAGAAGTAGTTTTAAAAGTATGGTTATGATTTGGTTATGATCGGTAGCATTTCTTTCCATATGTGATTTATGGTTTTAATATATCATGTCGTAACTAAAAATGATGAGTGTTAAAAACTAGTGAAGTGAAATCAGTGAAGTTAAGTGATGACTAGTGCAAGTAGAAAACTTTGATGATGTTGATCTGTTTACTTTAAGTGATATGTGATGCATGTTGAATAGTTGCATGTTCATGGAATATTGTAACTCGAGTTATTTTCATTTCAAGTTAAACCTGATGTTAATTCAACTTGAACATAATGTTGATCGAGTCATGGTGCCACTGAATCGAGTTTTTCCCAGTGCAACCACATCTGCCTTTATGGGAAGGCCTTTATTCGGTCCGTTGTCATGTCTCTGGTCGGTACCACCAACGAGGGAAGGTTATGGGTGTGCGGTACCTTGGCCCGGTAAGCAGACATAACATTGTGTGCCCGTTGTTGTTATGGTACCTTGTCCCCATTTGGGACCGTTGATTTGTTTTGCCACGACGGTGGCCGTTGGCTGTCTTTGGTAGACATCGGGGCCACCCATGACTTAGCCCAGAGGGGAGTTGGTCGGAGTGGTCGGGAGAGTGTCATGGCAATGGGAGGGTTCTGTCGAAATGTCGTTGGTCCACCGGAATGGGAGTGCGAGGCCATGGGATCCATGATGTGGGTACAGTGTGCTAACCTCTGTAGAGTGTTTATTAAATCTATTGATAGCCGCATCCTCGGTTACAGACATAGCTCGTGAGTAAGTCACACCATGGATCAACATGATTAAGTAATCTTGCACACTAAACTTATGCTTGGCACTGATTATGTGCTGAGATTTGTGAGACTATGAAGATGGTCGGTGTCGTGGGAACCAAAGCGTTGGTTCATTTGTGATCCGGAAGTGATCACCGTATGATGATGTTGGTTACGAGGTAACCCGTTTGGTAAGAGTGTCCAACGGACTCGGTGCACCAGTTTGATTCACTGCATCAGTAATATGTTATTGCATTGTATTTAACTTGATTAATTGTGTTGATATGGTTTGCTATTATTCTTATGCTTGTTGTGAGCTTGCAAGTACATTCAATGTACTGACCTGGCGTGCCATGCCAGATTTCAGGAAAGTCTTACCGGATCGGAGTGCTTCCTGCGTCTAGATCGTGTCCACAGTGGTGTCCCTGTGCTATGGAGTTCTGCTTCATCGTCGTTCCGCTGCCGCGTAGTTGTCGTGATCGAGGCCCTTTCATGTTCATTAAATAATGTACATATTGTTCAGCCACACCGTGTGTGCCGCTTGGCCTCGCTACTTGATGTAATATCGAACTTATGTTTCCGCTAGCATCAATAAAGCGGTTATTTTCTGTACCAAGATGTTGTGTGTTGCCAGAAGACTTGATCTCTGGGCTGGCAATGCAAGGTAAATCGATTGCTCTGTGCCGGGGTGCCACAGACAACATGATATTGTTGAAACTGATGATGAGCTTGAAACCGAAAATCTTGAGACACCTACTAGAACTAGCCCTCCTAGATATGAATTGCCAAAGGTACCGGAAGGTTATGTTATGAATGAGGAGACAACTAGAGATATTCTTGCTTGTAAAGATAGAGATCATCTAGAGAAATTATTATGCAAGTATAAAGAAAAATCTCTGAATGCTAGAATGCAATATGATCCTAAGTTTGCTACTTCACCTATCTTTATTGATGATAAGGATTATGAATTCTCTGTCGACCCAGAGTTAATTACTTTGGTTGAATATGATCCTTTCCATGGTTATGAAACTAAAACTGTTGTGGCACATCTTACTAAGTTGAATGACATAGCCACCCTTTTTACTCATGATGATAAAACTCGCTATTACTATATTCTCAAACTGTTTCCGTTCTCATTAAAAGGTGATGCTAAAGCTTGGTACAATACTCTTGCTCCTGGTTGTGTGCGTAGTCCCCAGGATATGATTTATTACTTCTCTGAAAAATATTTTCCTGCTCATAAGAAACAAGCTGCCTTACAGGAAATACTTAACTTTGTGCAAATTGGAGAAGAGAGTCTCCCACAAGCTTGGTGGAGGCTTTGCCAGTTGCTTAATGCTTTGCCTGATCATCCTCTTAAGAAAAGTGAAATACTTGATATCTTCTATAATGGACTAACCGATGCTTCTAGGGATTTCCTAGATAGTTGTGCTGGTTGTGTTTTCAGGGAACGAACTATTGGGAAAGCTGAAGAATTATTAAATAACATATTGAAAAATTATGATGATTGGACTCTTCCTGAACCACCGCCTAAACCCACTCCAAATAAGAGGGGTATCTTATATCTCAGTCCCGAAGATATGCAAGAGGCAAAGAAATCTATGAAAGAAAAAGGTATTAAAGCTGAGGATGTCAAAAATTTACCTCCTATTGAAGAAATACATGGGCTTGATACACCGCCACCACCTAAGGTGGTAGAGGTAAATTCTCTAATGAAATTCAATGATAACCTCACAATATGCATCCTAGTCAATGCCTTTATGAGTTTGAAAACTACATTAGAAAGCAAGATCACTTCAATGCAAATGTTATGAAACAATTGAAATACAATTCTGATATGATTGCTCGCTTGAGTGACTTGTTATTTAGAATCTCAAATGATGTTAGAGGTGTGGGGAAGCATGCTTCTATGGTTCAAACTCAATTAGAACAAGTTGCTAAATCTCAAAGAGAGTTGCTAGATGAAATGAATAATAACATAAGTGACTTTGTTGTTAGAGTAGCAGCTAGAGGAGGTAAGATGACTCAGGATCCACTTTATCCTGAGGGACACCCAAAAAGAATTGAACAAGACTCTCAAAGAGTTAACACTGATGCATGTAGTCCTTCTAAAAAGAAAAAGAAGAAAAAAAATGATAGAATTTGCATGCCTCTAGTGAACCTGAAGTAGAGAAACCTTCTGATAATGATAATGAAATTTCTATCTCTGATGCTAAAACTCAGTCTGGTAATGAACACTCACCTTCTGATAATGAAAAAGATAATGATGAGGTTCATGAAAATACTCAAACAAATAGTAAAGAACCAGACAATGATGTTCAGATAGAACCTGCAACTGATCTTGATAACCCACAACCCAAGAATACATGATATGATAAAAGAGACTTTATTGCTAGAAAACATGGTAAAGAAAGAGAACTGTGGGTTAAAAAACCTATGCCCTTTCCACCTAAGTCAACTAAAAGGAAAGATGATGAAGAATTTGAACGCTTTGCTGAAATGCTGAGGCCAGTCTTTTTGCGCACTCGCTTGACTGAAATCCTTAAAATGCCTCCTTAGGCAAAGTACATGAAAGACATCATCACCAATAAGAGAGAAATACCAGAAGCCAAAATCTCCACCATGCTTGCTAATTATACTTTTAAAGATGGAGTACCTAAAAAACTTGGAGATCCGGGAATACCAACTATACCTTGCTCCATTAAAAGAAATTATGTGAAAACTACTGTATGTGATTTAGGAGCTGGTGTTAGTGTTATGCCTTTCTCTTTATATAAAAGATTTGATTTGAATAAACTCACACCTACTGAAATATCTTTGCAAATGGCTGACAGATCAACTGCCATACCTATCAGTATTTGTGAGGATGTGCCCGTTGTTGTTGCTAATGTTACTATTTTGATTGACTTTTTATACTTGAGATGCCCGAGGACGACAACATGTCGATTATCCTTGGTAGACCCTTCTTGAATACTGCAGGGGCTGTTATTGATTGCAATAAAAGCAAGGTCACTTTTCATATCAATGGTAATGAGCATACAGTGCACTTTCCGAAGAAACAATTCCAAGTGAATGGTATTAATGTTATTGAAAAATCTCTGACAATCACTATTGGAAGTTTTCAACTACCTCTACCTACTGCCAAAAAGAAATATGAAATGCTTATTTTTGGGAAAATTCATATACCTGTTGAGGTAACTTAGTGATTTACGAAAGTTCTTCGGTTTCGTGCTAATCGAAAGTGGTTGTTAATAAACTTGATCAACCTTATTAATGGATCATTTTTTAGAGGTATGAAGTTGGTGAATTTAGTAAGCACTACCTTCTGTCTCTACTTTTTGTTTTCTGTCTTTGTTAGTTAAATAAAATAACATGCCATGTTCTGTCTGTTTTCTGAATTTCCCGTACAATAAAGAAAAATGACCCAAAAATAGAAGTTCTCAGAATGCTTACGATTTGTTTCTGAATATTTAAGAATTTTTGGTGCAAATAATATCAGAGGAAGGTGCACCAGGTGGGCACAACCCACCTGGGCGTGCCAGGACACCCAGGCGCGCGTTGGTGGGTTGTGGTCCCCACGTGGGCCCCCTCACTTATCTCTTCATCCCACATCATCACCTACCTCCAGAAAAAAATCGCCATTGCTCTCTCTCTCTCGTGTTCCTGCTCTCAAACCCGCGGATTTCGATCTCTTTGCTCAAAGCTCCATTTCCGAAACTGTTTCGGGGGATTGTTGCGTGGTATGTGACTCCTCCGTTTGTCCAATTAGTTTTTGCTTTAGTGGTTTATATTTTGAATAATTAGCTACTCTTGGTGCTACTGTAGATGAGCTTGTATGTTGAATTCTTAGAGTTCTAAGTAGTTTGAATGCTTGCTATGGCCTCTACGTATCCCTATGAGTAGTTGCTACCAATTTTGTAAAGGTTTGTTGATAATTTTTTCACCCAAATATTTCAGAAAATTGTACGCGAATATGATGAACCTCCTTGGAAGAAGGTCTTCGAAGAAGATCCTCAAAGGCATCTTCTAGTGATAGTTCCGTTCGTTGGTCTTATGTTGAACCAAGTGAAAGCTCCATACGAGATGCCGCCACCAAAACATGCCTATGGCCATGCGATGATTATATGGTATGCGTGGGCATTAAGGAGGAATTTGAGCAATATGTTCACCATGCCGGTCTCGGTCCCTACATTTCAGATAAGTGCAACCAACACCACACTCTCACTGAATCATTTGTCAAAGGATTTAAATTCCATCCCCGTGAGTCTAGGGTGTCATTTAAATTGTATGAAAATTCATTTACCATATAACTAGAGAGATTTGCTCACCACTGCAAAATTCCATTCTGGGGTTCGCTTGACGAACCACCAAGAGCTGAGTTCCAAACATTTTTGACTAGCCTCTGCTATGGTGAGATGAGGGGAGTGACGCAAGGTAGAATAAAGAGCATTCATTTTCCCACAATTCAGTACTTTGCATTATTTAATGGAAAATGTATAGTAGGCAAACAAGATTGTAGTACACTTTGTGCTCCAGACTTGAACCTCATCCGCACTGCTCTCACCGGTGACAGAAATTATAATCTTGGAGCGATTGTTGCACGCAGGTTGCAACACAACGCTAGTAGTGGTTATTTTTATGGTGGAATTTATGCCACACGTTTAGCAAGAGAGCTGGATGTTTCACCTTTGCCCTATGACCCTATTTTACCCATGCAGTATTTAGATTTTGATGCTATGAAATGTCATAAGATCCTTAGAGGTGACCCCAATAATTTCACCTATAAATTGATGTTTAATCAAGAATCCATGGTGTACACATATTTGCATGCGCCTGCTCTCTGTGATTATCACAGCAAGGGAAGATATTTTGTTCTTGAGAGCGAGGCCCGAGCTCACAACGCGGCGGTTGTGGCTGCATGATAGCCCAAGGCATCGAGAGCCTCCGTGAGCTACCACCCCGACTATTATCCAGGCTACTGACTGATTACCAAGTTAGGCCAAAAGCCTAAGCTTGGGGGAGTACGTATTCCCACTGACATTACATTCATGTTTGCACATTTCATTCCAGTTGTCAGTGTCCACACTTTTCCATTGTATTATCCATGTTAAATTTATTTTCTCGCTTTCTTCTTGTGTGTTTGAAAAACTTTGAGAAAATAAAAAAATATTCCCTGCTTCTTTTTGATTTTTCTTTCTAGAGTAGTTAGCTACAGCACTAAAAAGAAAACCCAAAAAGATTTCCTTGTTCTTGTTTTGCTTGTTGGGAGCTTTCCCATGTAAATAGTTTTCTCATTTTTGCTTTTTTGCTTTTATTTGATTGTTCAAGAAAACCAAAAACTCCAAAAATATTTCAGTGTGTTTCTCTGAATTTCTTTTCTTTTTGAGTCATACCGAGGACAAGACCACGATGAAAATGTTGAGTGGCTCTCATTTGCATAATTGTTGATCTAACAAAGAGCCCATTTTACCTTGTCTTCTCCTGTTGAATAAAATGTTTGCAGATTCTGGCTTAGTCCACGGCACTCTTGCACTATTATTATTTTCACATTGTTCGGTCGTGCAAGTGAAAGGCAATAATGACGATATATGATGAACTGGCCGTGGCAGAGAGAAACGGGTATGAACTCAACTTGTTCTATTTTTGTAAATATGTTTAACCTAGTATCCATGATTCAGCCCATTATGATTAAACGTGTTTGCAATGACAATTAGATATTATAGTTTCTCATGCCATGCATAAGTAGCTAGGGGTGCATAATGATTTATCTTGGATATCAACATTGCGTTAAAATGATTGTGATGTAGTATTATGATATGGTATCCTCCTCTGAATGTTCGAGTGGCTTGACTTGGCACATGTTCATGCATGTAGTTGAATCAAAGCCAACATAGCCTCTATGATATTTATGTTCATGGTGTTCATATCCTACTCATGCTAGTGTCCAATGTTACTTATGCATAATGCATGTTCATGACCGTTGTTGCTCTCTAGCTGGCCGCTTCTCAACCTATTTGCTAGCCTTCGCCTGTACTAAGGGGGATTCTGCTTGTACATCAAAAACCTTGAACCCAAGTTATCCCAGATGAGTCCACCATACCTACCTATATGCGGTATTACCCTACCGTCCTAAGTAAATTTGCATGTGCCATCTCTAAAAACTTCAAATAAATATCATTTTTGTGTGCCTGGATCGTTCATGGAACGACATGAGGTAGTCAGTATCTTCCATGCTAAGCGTGTTATTCTTAGGATGGGTGTTTATTCACTCACCATCGCACGAGAAAAAGGGCGGTAATAGGGATGCCCAGTCCCAAACTGCAAAAAGAATTGATCTTTCAAATAATCAAACAAAAACTACAACGGAGTCATAACCTTTACTTTATCGCTTGGGAACCACCACTAGCGTGCTTAGCATGGAAGGTATTGATAACTAATGGTCGTGAAGTAAACAAGAAGGGTGCATGTCTCAAAATATCATTTACCTCTGTTTTAAAAACTGGAGCTCTGGCACCACTGCAAATCACTGCTTCCCTCCGTGAAGGGACTTTCTATTTACTTTTATGTTGTGTCATCACCTTCTGAAATAAGCGACAGAACCTAAGAGCACTGCTGTCATGCTGATGCATTGTGTGTAGCTAATGTTGGGTGCATCATGACTGGATCTTTTCTACCATGAATTACAATGTTTAGTCGCTGCTTGAACTTTGGAGGTGCTCTGCATTTATGTTTTGCGGTCTCAGAAAGGGCTACCGAGATACCACTATTGTCATATTATATCATGGTTGTTTTGATAACGTGTTGTTGTTTGAGATATCTTATTATTGCTCGCTAGTTGATTATGTCATTGATATGGGTTAATATAATTTTTAAGAGTTATTGTCGGCATGGTTAGTTATAATATTGTCCAAAAACCTGGGTGTTGTTTAAGCTTATTTATGCAAACGAGAGCAAAAGAGTTCGTAAAAGTTTCTCTTTTTTACTTTCAGTTTATCAACTGAATTTCTTAAGGACAAGCAAAGGTTTAAGCTTGGGGGAGTTGATACGCCTCCAACGTATCTACTTTTCCTAGCGCTTTTCCTCTTGTTTTGGACTCTAATTTGCATGATTTGAATGAAACTAACCCCGGACTGACGTTGTTTTCAACAGAACTACCATGGTGTTGTTTTTTGCATAAATAAAGGTTCTCGGAATGGAACGAAACTTTGCGAGGATTTTGTATATCAATAAAGAGAATTTCTGGAGCCAAGAACCACCGGAGGGGGCACCTGGGTGGGCACAAACCACCAGGGCGCCCCCCCTCCAGGCGCGCCCAGGTGGGCTGTCCCCACCTGGTGGCCCCGCAGACCCTGAAACTGACGCTATAAAATCACATATTTCCAGAAAAAAATCAGGGAGAAAGAATTATCGTGTTCCACGAGACGGAGCCGCCGTCACCTCCTATTCTTCATCGGGAGGCCAGATCTGGAGTCCGTTTGGGGCTCCGGAGAGGGGGGTCTTCGATCTTCGTCATCACTAACCCTTCTCCATCGCCAATTCCATGATGCTCCCCACCAGCAGTGAGTAATTCCTTCGTAGGCTCGCTGGTTAGTGAGAAGTTGGATGAGATTCATCATGTAATCTAGTTAGTTTGGTTAGGGCTTGATCCCTAGTATCCACTATGTTCTGAGATTGATGTTACAATGACTTTGCCATGCTTAATGCTTGTCAATTTGGGCCTGGGTGCCATGATTTCAGATCTGAACCGTTTATGTTATCACCATTATATCCATGTTCTAGACCCGATCTTGCAAGTTATAGTCACCTACTACGTGTTATGATCCGGCAACCCCAGAGTGACAATAGTCGGGACCACTCCCGGTGCTGACCATAGTTTGAGGAGTTCATGTATTCACCATGTGTTAATGCTTTGTTCCGGTTCTCTATTAAAAGGAGGCCTTAATATCCCTTAGTTTCCATTTGGACCCCGCTGCCACGGGAGGGTAGGACAAAAGATGTCATGCAAGTTCTTTCTATAAGCACGTATGACTATTTACGGAATACATGCCTACATTATATTTATGAACTGGAGCTGGTGCCATATCGCCCTAGGTTATAGCTGTCACATGATGAATATAATCCAACAAATCATCGATCCAATGCCTATGAAATTCACTTATATTGTTCTTGCTAAGTTACTACTACTATCGTTACTGTTGCACTTGCTATAAAACTCCAGCTATCACTGTTACCGTTACTATTCTTGCTGTTACTACTATCAAAACTATCATGCTACTTTGCTACTGATCACTTTGCTGTAGATAATTAATCTCCAGGTGTGGTTGAATTGAAAACTCAGCTGCTAATACTTGCAAATATGCTTTGGCTCCCCTTGTGTCAAATCTATAAATTTGGGTTGAATACTCTACCCTCGAAAACTGTTGCGATCCCCTATACGTCTGGGTTATCACACCTAGACACAAATAAAAAATACTCGCAACCCAACGTATTAAAGGGGTTGTTAATCCCTTTCGGGTAACGGCGCCAGAAATTGGCAAGTGGACGTGAGATAGTTGTAATAAATTGATAGATAGATCGCCAAATAAAATAAAGTGCAGCAAGGTATTTTTGTATTTTTTGTTTAATATATATGAAAATAAAAGAAAATAAAAATAGATCGCGATGGCAAATATAATAAAGAAGAGACCCGGGGGCCGTAGGTTTCACTAGTGGCTTCTCTCGAGAAAAATAGCAGACGGTGGGTAAATGAATTACTGTTGGGCAATTGATAAAACTTCAAATAATCATGACAATATCCAGGCAATGATCATTATATAGGCATCACGTCCAAGATTAGTAGACCGACTCCTTCCTGCATCTACTACTATTACTCCACACATCGACCGCTATCCAACATGCATCTAGTGTATTAAGTTCATGGAAAAACGGAGTAATGCAATAAGAATGATGACATGATGTAGACAAGATCTATTTATGTAGAAATAGACCCCATCTTATTATCCTTAATAGCAATGATACATACCTGTCGGTTCCCCTTCTGTCACTGGCATCAAGCATCGTAAGATCGAACCCATCAAAAAGCACCTCTTCCCATTGCAAGATAAATAGATCAAGTTGGCCAAACAAAACCCAAATATCAGAGAAGAAATATGAGGCCATGAGCAATCATGGATATAAGAGAGCAAAGAAGACTCAAATTACTTTCATGGATAAAAAGATAGATCTGATCATAAACTCAAAGTTCATCGGATCCCAACAAACACACTTCAAAAAAGAGTTACATCATATGGATCTCCAAGAGACCATTGTATTGAGTATCAAAATAGAGAGAGAGGAAGCGATCTAGCTACTAACTATGGACCCGTAGGTCTACAAAGAACTAATCACGCATCATCGGAGAGGCACCAATGGACATGATGAACCCCTCCGTGATGGTGTCTAGATTGGATCTGGTGGTTCTGGAACTTGCGGTGGAGGGAATTGATTTTTGTCGACTCCCCTAGGGTTTCTGGAATATTGGGGTATTTATAGAGAAAAGAGGCGGTTCGAGAGGCCACCGAGGTGGGCTCAACCCACCAGGGCGCGCCTGGGCCTCCAGGCGCGCCCTGGTGTCATGTTCTCACCTCGGGCTCCCTCTTCGGTACTTCTTTGGCCCACTAGATGTCTTCTGGTCCAAAAAATTCCACAAAAAGGACCTTCCCAACTCGGAGACCACTTCCCGAATTTTCTATCTCTTGAACCAATCAGTAGAATCACTTTCCAGACAAGATCACCAACTTGAAAATTCTTCAATTTAACTCTCTTATTGTAAGCTCTTGCTGCCCTCAACTTGTCTCTCTCTATGGCCTTCAAATCAGCCAAACGTTTATCGGCAACCACTACAGGAATCAGCTACTTTGTCGTCTGCCAAGGCAAACGGCAAAGGCATGGATGGCGGACGCAAAGGCCTTTGCCGTCTGCCGTGGACGGCAAAAGGCGCCGGCAAAGATAGGATCGGTAAAGACATACTTTGCCATCTGCTTTCTGAAGCAGACGGCAAAGGGGCCTTTGCCATCAGTGGCTGATGGCTAAGAAAACAGACGGCAATAAATTCGCTGTTAGTCCGTTAGGTGGCTAACGGCAGTCTTTGCCATCAACGGCTGACGGCAAAGAGTATCAGGCCTTTGCCGTCGGCCAAATGACATCAGTTGGATGTCACTGCCCACCAAGGCTTTGCCATCTGCCACTGTAGGCAAAGGCTTTGCCGTCCGCCACTGTAGGCAAACTGACCAAATGCGTCAGCTTCCAGGAAACACAGGTGGCTGCCATGTGGCTTCTTTGCCGTCCGCGGCGGACGGCAAAGAGCCCTTTGCCGTCGGTGGCAGACGGCAAAGAGCCTGCATTGCCTCTTTTTTCTATTTTTTTTTAATCCAACAATTTTCACAGCAAATATATATGACATATATATATATATATTTCACAGGGCTATTTCACAGCAAACATATGACATATCCAACACATATATATAAGTTTCATCGTACATACATATATAGTTCCATCCATTCATACATAGCAAGTTGCACATACACATTGTTCCATCCATACATATTACCATGCAAAGTTTCATCAAGATAGCAAGTTCCATCATAGCAAGCTAGAAGAATACTAGAAGAGAATGAAAGAAAAAACAAGCACTCCATCATAGCAAGCTAGCTTCCGTGAAGTGAATGAAATCTGCAAAATGGCAAATAAGAAAGTTAGAAAAAGGTGACTAGAAGAAGAAGACTAGAAGAAGAAGTATATGTCATTTATGAGCTAACTTAGGTGGAATGGATTGTTTATGAGCTAACTTAGGTGAAATGGATCGTTTGTGAGCTAACTTAGGTGAAATGGATCGTTTATGAGCTAACTTAGGTGAAATGGATCGTTTATGAGCTAATTTAGGTGAAATGGATCATTTGTGAGCTAACTTAGGTGAAATGGATCGTTTATGAGCTAATTTAGGTGAAATGGATTGTTTGTGAGCTAACTTAGGTGAAATGGATCGTTTATGAGCTAACCTAGGTGAAATGGATCGTTTATGAGCTAACTTAGGTAAAATGTATCATTTTAGAGCTAACCTAGGTAAGATGGGTCATTTTGGAGCTAACCTAGGTAAAATGGGTCATTTTAGAGCTAACTAAGGTAAAATGGGTCATTTTAGAGCTAACCTAGGTAAAATGGGTCATTTTTTAGCTAACTAAGGTAAAATGGGTCATTTTAGAGCTAACTTAGGTAAAATGGATTGTATTGGAGGTAACTTAGGTAAAATGGATTGTTTTGGAGGTTAGTAACTTATTAAGTCATTTTGGAGGAAATAAAGCTAAGTCTAGGTCTTTATGCATTTGTTAAGCAAAACACTAGAGAAACTTACCGTGATCATGGAGGTGTAGGAGCGGGCTGGCTCGTGCCGGTAGCTGGAGAAGGATCGTGCGATGCTTGTCTGGAGTTACGCTGCACCAAAGATCATTTCCAATGTCTCGTTAGCATGATGACACTCAAATGTTAAGACTAGCAAGTAATGTCCATTCAAATTAAACTCACCGTGGTCCCAGGAGCAATCTCTGGCATCGGCGGAGCGGTCTGACCGGATTTCTCGCACACAGACTGCACATTTGGTTTTGACGACTCAGTCATACTAGTTAGTAATGAGACAAACACTACACGAATGTTTTGGCTAATCTGCAGAAGAAACTTCCCACAAGGAGCTTGTACATGGCCCTTGCCTGCATGTCATTCCGTGCCCTCTCCTCCTCCAACATCTTTGTCGTCCTCTCCTCCAACTCCCGCTGCCTCTCCGCCGCCTCCGCCAGAAGTTTCTCCGTTCTATCTCTCTCACTCTGTATAGCAGCCAGCAACACCACTCCTCGTTAGCATTTGTAATCATTGATGGAAGCGCACACAATGTAATGGAGAAAGATAGCTGAGTACGTATAACTAACCTTGAAGGCGAGTTGGACTGGCCGTTCACGAGGCCTTATCTCAGGAGCGGAGCTCGACTGGCGTGCCTTGATCTCCGGGAGAGTGCTAGGACAACGGATAAGTCCATCTCCAATGGCTATCGAGCCATGGGACCTCCCGCCACCAGCTATCATCACCAGCTCTGGATCAATGGGACCCTGGCTTGGGTTAAAGTCCTCCCCTTTCCTCGCCTTCCCCTGATCTCTATATTTCACGAGCTTGTCGTGGGAGGAGATGTTGGTGAAGTTGTTTGCATCATCGAGGTCAGACGGAGAGAATGCCTTGACTTTCTTGTAAGAGGCAGTATGGGCCATGGCATAGAGGTCATACACCTTTGGCACCTTATCCGCCTTATTGTAGCATGCCTGAAAGAGAGAAACAAAGTAAATTAGTAATTAAAGGGCTCAAGCTAGCATGATGGATGAATTGCATGAATCATGAAGCAAACCACATACCCAGTTCCGCCCGAACTGATATAAGTTGGAGCTGCCTTGATGGTGTGGCACACCTTCCATTTGGGCACGTTTGTCCTTGGCCTCGTTGTGGACGGCTTGCCATTCTTTTGAGCACCACTCATTGACCAATACCTCCCAACAATCTATCCAATCCGCACACCATCTTGGAGGCGCCTAAGTTAGCAAATAGAAACTTGAGCGCTACGGCTATGAATTACTAAATGAAGGAAGTAAGTACAAGGCCTTAAGAATTACCTTCATGTACTGCTCCTTACTCAGGAACTTCTCGGGGCACGCCGGCTTGGTCTTCTTGATACCACGCAAGGCATAGTAGTCTCGAACAGACTGCACCCGAGCCTCGTGCCGTAAGTTCTGTAGTAGGTGCTTGCAGACGTTATCGATAACATTTGCCGCCTCCTCCTCGTATCCCTCCTCACACCTGTAGAATGTCTGCAATCAAATGAGACAATATTGATTAGTACAATTAATAACTAGCTAGTTGAAGATTTTTAATTGTGTAAAGGAGAAATTACCCAGAACTTTCTGATCACCACGTCTGCCCTCGTGTCGCACAAGACACCGTCGATAATCTCACCCGGCGGGGCCGGGGCAGCCAAGTAGTGCTCCCAGCTCAATCCAAGCTCTGGAAGCCGACCCTCACCAGGCAACGTGACAAACCCCGGGAAGTTTTGCCGGCAAAGCACTCCAAGGACGGAGTTGGGCCAGCGGACCTTCTCATGGTGGTCCCAACCCCTGTAGCATGACGAGGCCAACGCATTAGATATTTGAAGAAACGTGAATGCAGAAGGTACAAAAAGATTAAATGCACTTACCTCTCCCCATCAGGGAAAATCAACCACCTCTGCTCGCGGGTCACCGGCACGGACGGGAGCCGTGTACAACCACGCTGGTAGATGGTGCCCCCCTCCTCCTCAATATCAGTCGGCTCCCCGCCATCATCAGCATGGCCACTCGGCCCCTCAGGTTGATCCGGCCAGGTACCCCATCCAGACGTGTGCTCGTCCGGGGTCTCGTGGGCCGAACTCTCATGGGCCGAAGGCCCGTCGACCCGAGGCTCATGGGCCGAAGGCCCGTGGACCCGAGGCTCGTGGACTGGAGTCCGTGTAGCCTCCTCCTCGGACGAGTCCACCCTAGCAGTCACATGCTCGGGTGAAACAGCTGGGGGTGGCGGCGAGGAAGGCACCCTAGCAGTCACCCTACCTCCTCTCCCGTGACCACGTGCTCCAACTCCTCTCTTCTTCCCTCCCTTACCTCATCCCCTGCTGGGCACCGCAGTCGACGAAGAAGGGCCCGGCGGTGTCGCCATACTGTCCAGCAACGCTCGGTGGAGAGGTGCGTGTGGAATGGAAGACCTCCCATCACGCGCCGACGAAGAAGGGGCCTCGGAGCGCTCTGGACCAGCGCCCACCATCTTTCAACACCTGCCATGACAAAGAGTAAACGAAATTACTACAACATAAAAAAAATACCGACATGAATAATAATATATGATGTTTTTCATAACAAAATCGAAAAATATATATGATGTTTAAATCTACCCGATCAACACAATTATATATGATGTTTTTCATAACAAAATTTTGTTGCTATCTGTTCCAATGAAATCTTGGCAAAGATTTGCTTTCACATACATAACCAATCATGCATGTAAGCACACCCATCTTTATAGCGCTATAGAATTAATTAGTTTCTGTTGTTGGGCAAAGTTCTCTACAAAATCATGCTACTATATACCATATGTTTTTCTTTTACTGTCGATGGTAGGTAGGTCCATGGACTGAGTGTCTATCTGCTTTTGGAGTACACTACTACAGGAGATGATGAGATTAGAGCAGCAGCTACTACTAACCACTACTACTATTATATCTGAATTAAAGCTTCATGTAACCACCGGCGCTCTGCTCTTTTCAGCATGATCCCCCTGTGACATGATTAAAGCAGATGTTCTTCATTTTTCAGCAGTTGCACAAAGTATTTTCTTTTCCTTGAGAAAAAAAGATCACTTTTGTCTTTCAAATGTCTGCCTGAATGGGCTCTCCCCCCCCCCCCCCCCCCCCCCCCCCCCCCCCCCCCCCCCCCCCCCCCCCCCCCCCCCCCCCCCCCCCCCCCCCCCCCCCCCCCCCCCCCCCCCCCCCCCCCCCCCCCCCCCCCCCCCCCCCCCCCCCCCCCCCCCCCCCCCCCCCCCCCCCCCCCCCCCCCCCCCCCCCCCCCCCCCCCCCCCCCCCCCCCCCCCCCCCCCCCCCCCCCCCCCCCCCCCCCCCCCCCCCCCCCCCCCCCCCCCCCCCCCCCCCCCCCCCCCCCCCCCCCCCCCCCCCCCCCCCCCCCCCCCCCCCCCCCCCCCCCCCCCCCCCCCCCCCCCCCCCCCCCCCCCCCCCCCCCCCCCCCCCCCCCCCCCCCCCCCCCCCCCCCCCCCCCCCCCCCCCCCCCCCCCCCCCCCCCCCCCCCCCCCCCCCCCCCCCCCCCCCCCGGTGGGTGGCTCTGGTCGTCGGAGAGGAGAGAGGGAGAGAAACAGAGAGATGGAGGGGCGGGGTGGGGTTCGGCCGTTAGTTAGGTTAGTTCTTTGTCGTCCGCCCAACCTTTGTGATCCGCTTCTTTTCTCTTTGCCGTCTGCTAGCAGACGGCAAAGAGGGGGCCGTTAAGTTTTTTCTAATCAGCTCGTTGGTGGGGGCCACCTCTCTCTTTGCCGTCTGCCAGCTGACGGCAAAGATTCTTTGCCGTCCGCTAGCAGACGGCAAAGAATGCTTTGCCATCCGTTTCTTTGCCGTCCGCTAGCAGACGGCAAAGAATGCTTTGCCATCCATTTTCTGTAAGCGGACGGCAAAGACCTTCTTTGCCGTGAGCCAGCAGACGGCAAATAAGCTAATTCCAGTAGTGAACCTCATCAATATTGTCCATCATCAAGTTATAAAAGTCTACTACCGATAAGTCATTTTGTTTGGCTATTCTCAAAGCATTCAAGTTTACTTCCACCGACAAAATAGCCTCTTGACCATATACTAGCTCATATGGAGTCACCTTCGTAGCACCATGCCTTGAGATCCTATGTGCCCACAAAGCTTCAGACAACAACTCATGCCATCTCCTTGGATTATCCTCAATCTTCTTCTTGATAAGCTTGATTAAAAATTTATTGTTGGACTCAGCTTGTCCATTAGCTTGGGCATAATACGGAGAGGAATTGAGCAACTTTATGTTATAAGATTCAGCAAATTCTCTGACTTGATGTGACATGAAAGATGAACCTTGATCTGTAGTTAATGTTTGGGGAATGCCGATTCTATGAATAATGTGCTCAGTTATGAATTGGATTACCTCTGTATGTGTCATATTCTTGAGAGGTACTGCCTCAGACCATTTAGTGAAATAATCGGTTGCTACCAACACGAACCGATGCCCCTTTGAGGAAGATGGGTGAATTTCTCCAATAAAATCTAAACCCCATCCTCTGAAAGGCCACGGCTTGACAATAGGATGTAACATAGCAGCAGGAGCCAATTGAATATCACCAAATTTTTGACAAGCCTCACACCCTTTGTAATATCTGAAGCAATCATTAATCATAGTCAGCCAATAAAACCCAGCACGTCGTAGTAACCATTTCATCTTGGGAGCCGACCGATGAGTGCCACAAACACCTTCATGAACCTATCCCATAGCAACTCTCGCTTGGTCCTTGTCCAAACACTTTAAAAGAACAACATCAATCGTTCGGCGATAAAGACCACCATCTCTCATTGTGTACTTGGAAGCCATACGCCGAACAGCCCTATCCACCCTTCTGCTAGGATCACATAAATAATCAATGATGGGTTTCCTCCAGTCTTGATTTTCTCCTGCATTGAATATTTCATTAGTGGCCGAAACGGTGGGCTCCGGTTCGGCCTCCCCTATGTTGGCAAGACTAGACATCGGCCTTTGAGAAATATGAAACATGCCATGATCAATATGATAGCCGGATGCTTGTTGTGCCAACTCATTTGCTCTCCAATTGTCATGTCTAGATATATGAGCAATGCTAAAATAATCCAAAGTAGAAATTATATCTAGACATTTATCAAGATAAACATTAAGTGATTCCTCAAAACATTGAAAGACTTTGGATATTTGTTGCACTACTAATAACGAATCACTAAAAGCCTCAATATGTGTAGCACCTATGGCAAGCAACATCTCTAAGCCAAATAACAATGCTTCATATTCGGCTCGATTATTTGTGCAAAAATATTCTAAGCAGCATGAGGCTTCAAAAACAGCACCACGAGGAGATATATAAATAATACCAACACCTTGGCCATTGCTACAAACTGAACCATCAAAGTATAATCTCCATGGTACTAACGAGACAAGGTTTATATCAATATCATTCTTGTCATCAATCCGATGCTCTACAATAAAATTAGCAATGATTTGGCCTTTCATGGATTTTAGAGATTCATAAGCCAAATCATATTCAATTAAAGCATAAGCCCACTTGCCAATTCTACCACTAAGAATTGGCATATGCAACATGTACTTGATGACATCGGTTTGACAAGCTATAATGAAAGTACTAGGCACTAGATAATGTCTCAATTTTGTGCAAGCATAATATAAGCATAAGCATAATTTCTCAATAAATGTATACCTTGTCTCGGCGTCCAATAAGTGTCGACTCAAATAAGTAATAGCGTGCTCTTTTCCTTCGGTCTCTTGAGTCAAAACAGCACCAATAACACCTTCCTCTGCTGCAATGTAAAGTCTAAATGGCTCCCTGTGCCTGGGCGCTTTAATAACTGGAGGAGCGCACAAATATTTCTTAATCATATCAAATGCCTCTTGCTGTTTTGCCCCCCAAGTAAAATCAACATCATTCTTTAACCGAAGGATAGGAGTAAATGCATCAACCTTCCCTAATAGATTGGCTATGAATCTCCTCAAATAATTGACCTTGCCAAGGAATTTTTACATATCTCTGTTGCATGTTGGAGCCTCTACTTTTTGTATAGCTTCTATCTTTTTGGGATCAATTTCCACGCCATCTTCATGAATAATGAAACCCAGAAACTTCCCAGCCGATACACCAAAGGCAGACTTCAAAGGATTCATTTTCAGCCCATATTTCTTCATTCTTTCAAAAGCCAAACGCAAATCGGCTAAGTGAGATTCAAAAGCATCCGATTTGACAACAATATCATCAATATAGAGCTCAAGGATAACACCAAGTAAATCATGAAAAATTAAATGCATAGTCCCTATGATACGTGGCGCCGGCATTCTTTAACCCAAAGGTCATCACCATCCACTCAAATAAACCAAGGAAACCGGGGCATCGAAAATCCGTTTTGGAAATGTCCTCTTCGGCCAAAAAATCTGATTATACCCCGCATTACCATCAAGAAAGCTAATGACCTTATGTCCAGAAGCATCATTAATAAGCATATCGGCTATTGGCATGGGATACTCATCTTTAGGTGTAGCTCTTTTCAAATCTCTGAAATCAATGCACACCCTCTACTTGCCAGAGCCTTTTTTCTCTACTCGCACAATGTTAGAAATCCACTCGGCATACCTGCAAGGTTTAATAAAATTAGCTTTAAGCAAACGACCGATCTCTTCCTTGATCCAGTCATACATTTTTGGATTAAACTTTCTGGCCGATTGCTTGTATGGTCTAAAACCGGCCTTTATATATAACCGATGCTCCACTAACTCTCGGCTTAAACCTGGCATCTCATGATATTCCCATGCAAAGCAACAAACATATTCTTTCAACAGCTCGATCAACTTAGCTTTATGATCGGCTCTTAAATTTGCGTTTACAAATGTCGGATTAGGAATTGAACCATCTCCTATATCTATCTATTCTAATGGATTAGCCAATGTAAAACCTTGTCCTAATTTATCCATATCATCTAACTCTTCTATGGACTCATACATATCATTCTCATTGGACCGATATTTATGAGACGCTTTTGTAACCACTCTGAGTTAGGATCCATTTAAATACATCATACCTTGGAGCCGATTATCGCCAACCGGCTTTAAAGAAATGGGCACGAAACCACTTTTTGTGGAGCTAAGAAAAACAAATTCTAATAAGTCGCGCCCCGTCAAGCAAGTAGCATTAGGATGCTGCCAATCCACCGATGCATCGGCCAAAGCAACACAAGCCGAATTATCCGTATGAATGACCTCCACTTCATCATCCACCCACTGGATCAAAAATTGGTGCATAGTGGAAGGCACGCACTGGTTTGCATGAACCCAATCACGGCCTAGTATGACATTGTAGTTACCTTGCACCTCAGCAACAAAGAATGTAGTAGCCAAAGTTTTGCTTCCGACTGTAAGTTCCACATACATCACACCTTTGGCTTCAGTTTTCCCTTTACCTTCAAATCCATTAAGCACCATATTGTCCTTGATCAATTGTACATCAGACAAACCCAATTTTTTGAAGACCGAATATGGCATAGGATTCACCACAGCACCACCATCGACAAGCATTCTAGCAACCGGCGATCCATTAATATGACCTTTAAGGAACAATGGCTTCAAGTGCGTCACTTGTTCTTTTGGCTTCTCGAATATAGAATTTTTAGGACCAAAATCTAGCTGGCCTACTTCTCCTTCTTCATCTATAGCATGAAATTCAGCGGGTAAGTAATACACCATATTAATATCCATACCTTCATGAACCGGTGTAGACTCATAATCAAGCATTTCATCTCCTTCCGCAAGCATGTCCACTAACTCCGAAATATATCCAAGGGAAGAGGAAGTAGTAGGCAAAGTGGACGATGAAATAGTAGCCGCATCGTCATCCGTTGGGCTTTGGCCTCCACACTTGTTTTGGGGGTACCATGGGACGGCTTTCATTGAATAACTTATCCCTTAGCTTTTCTGCTTCTTGTTCCTCCTTCTCATGACTCCTCATGCGCTGCAATCTCCTTTTTTGTGCCTTGGTCAGACCGGAAGGACACCACTTAGGCTGAGTATATTTTGGATCCCTCGACTTGGCCTTGCTTGTGCTAGCTTCATGATCATTAGCCATGGGGCCTTGCTGGACCGCAGCCACATCTTTATTAGAATCAGCCGGATTATCAACAATAATTGGCTCTTTGATTGTTAATTCTTTAGTGCCTATCATAATAGTTTCAGCACTAGTATTCTTCTCCTTTTGCTTGCTAGGCTCTGAAATTTCAGCACTTGGTGATTTAGCACGCCACACTTGCTTGCCAACCCTTTTTTGATTATCTTGCATTGGCCAATTGACACCATTGTTCAAACGGCCTCGTGTGGGATAAGAAAGTCTCTCATGAACGGGCCTCCTTGGTTCTGCCCAACCCAGATGAAAAGCATAAGGGGCCATTGGGGGCTGCCCCCATCCTCCATTGAAGCCTCCCATGTAGTATGGCGCATAAGGGGGTGGCGCCATCCATGGTCCTGGTGCCCATGACCCGTATGGCCTTGCATGATGCTGAAATTCTTCCCGAGGAGGTGACCTTGAGCGCTTTAAATTCGATGACTGGTTAGAGCTAGAATCGGCCGCTTGATTGGCATACTTGGACAACAACATATCAAAAGTTGGCTTGATTTTCTTGCGCTGCACTTTAGCTTCATTCGTCTTCCACTTGCCAACCTCTGTACTCTTGGGCTTAACAAATTTGACATGAGTGTTCTCTTGCACTTGTAGTTGCCCCCCGAGTGTAGGATTCTTGATCGTGATCTTGATTATCTCCTTGCCATCGGGTTGCTTGTCAAGCACAACTTGTCTCCCCAAGACCTTGTGGCTCTCCTTATTTTTCCTGGGCTCACCAATGACAATATTATTCTTATTAGCTGATTTGGCTATGCTGGGCCAAATTGACATCTTCTTTCCCTCCAAATCCATGGTGTTCATTGGGAAAGGTTGCTTATCAACTTGCATCTCAGAAAAATTCAATCGTCCGTCATTAATGGCCGATTGTATCTGTCGTCGAAAAAAATTACAATCATTAGTAGCATGGGAAAATGAATTATGATATTTGCAATAGGCACGCCGTTTCAGCTTTTCAAACGGCGGTAAAGTATGAGATATTCTAATAATCTTCGCTTGCAATAAAGCATCAAATATTCTATCACACTTAGCAATGTTGAAAGTAAATTTCATCTCTTCATCACGATTCTTATGAATCGGCTTTAAATCATTGCAAGTAATTGGTTTGGCCCTAGATGGCCAAACAAATTCAGCAGCATAAATATCACCCTCATCGTTCGAGTGGTCACTATCATACTCAACCATATTCATCTTAGGACGATCAGTTTTATATCTATGCATCTCTTTAAGATCTTTGCTTTGGCTTTCTTGAGCCAAAGCCCTTTGCAAGACTTGGTTCATATTTAAAAACTCATGTCCTTCTAGCCTTTCTCTAATGTGAGTTCTCAAACCACTGAGCACAAGATCAGCCAAATCTCTCTCGGTTATCACCAAACTATAGCACCGGTTTTTTGTATCTCTAAATCTCTTGACGTAATCAGAGACCGATTCATCATGGTTTTGTCTAACCGATGTAAGATGTGACAACTTAAGCTCATTATCGCCACTATAAAAGTGATCATGAAATTTCTGCTCTAGCTGCGACCAAACCCGAATGGAACCATGTGGTAAAGAAGAAAACCATGAAAATGCAGTACCAGTTAATTAAAAAGGGAACAAAGGCACTTTCAATTCATTTAGCGAGCCTGACTCGCCTAATTGTGCTAAATATTGACTAACATGCTCCCATGTGGTTTTTGTGCCTTCTTCGTTAAACTTAACAAAATCTGGAATTTTATATCTCGGAGGGCACTGGATGGCATCAAAGTACTTGGGGTACGGCTTCGGGTAAATCCGACTCCGAGGTAACTCAACTCCGAAATTCTCTCGAAGCATCTTAGACATCTCCTCTCTTAAATTAGCTAGGGCATCATCTGTAGTAGATGATGAAGCTTGCTGCTGTGGCATAGGAGGAGTGGGACTACTAGCTGTAGGTAGGAACTGTGGCATGTATGCCGAACCGTAGTTCAATAGTGGCCGACTAGTTGTACCTGTAGGTAGGATTTGGTTCGGCGTTTCCACCGAACCTGGCATGCTCATAATAGGATTAATGGGTGCAGCCACAATCTGATTTGTTGGCTAGGATAATAAGTCATCGACATGGGAGGCGCCGATGAAATAGGTAAAGCCAGATTAGGGTTTTGCACACTAGCAGCTACACGACCATTACCACTAGATGATTGAGACATATTCTTCTGAGCATTAGTATTTTCTATGAAAGTTTGATAAACCAGATTGTTACCATCAGCAATACGACTCTCAATCTCAGCCCACTACTCAGGAGAAAAGGTAGTACTCACAGAGGGTTTAACCTGCTCGGCTTGAAGAGGAGGGAACTTGATTTCTTCAATCGGAGTGATGTTGCCTTGGCGATCCTTCTTGAACTTTGCAAGGAACTCCTGCAAGTCCTTCTCCTCACGCGCCTTCTTGTACTCCTCATAGACTTGACGATGATCAGCCGATATCTCATCAAGACTGGGCTTAATGATGTTATCGGCGTCTACCTCAGATGGCTTGGGAAGATCGGACATGGTGGATGACGATGATTGATCT
>JAAAWM010011489.1:0-82585 GCA_036873465.1 Thinopyrum obtusiflorum | reverse complement strand
ACTAATTAAAACACAAAACCACATCTAACCAGAGGCTAGATGAATTATTTATTAACAAACAGAACCAAAAAGCAAAAACAAAAATAAAATTGGGTTGCCTCCCAACAAGCGCTATTGTTTAACGCCCTTAGCTAGGCATAAAAACACAAATAGATCTAGGTATTGTCGTAGTAATGATAAGGCAAATCTCAAAAACTCATCTCATACTCCCTTCGTTCAGCAGCAAATTTTCTTTGTGGTAAGCAAAAGTAATCAAAAGGGCTAAATTTAATGGGATAAGGATGCCCAAGATCAAGCTCGGGTGGAATTTGTTCCTCCTTCGGCCCCTCATATTGTATGACCAACTCATCATTGTAAGCGTTCTTTTGGCAAAAAGTCATGAGCTTGTGTCCAAGAGAGAAACCCAGTCCATTGTTTTGTATAGCAAAATTATCATTAAGTTCAGAAATCTTATCAGCTAAAACATCAGTAGGGACCCTCTTTCTTAAATTTTCATTGTAAGCAACATGATCTAGAGATCGTAAATGCATTATGTCCTCTTGGTTAAAGAGAATTCCCTCTATGGGAGGACGACCACCATCTACTTTATAATGCACAAAAATTTCACTAGCTTCTTTCATAATAAATCTAAACTCATGGGCTAGAAATATAGTGGCAGCACGCTTAACAGAAGAATGCTCAATATTAGAAAACTCTAGAAAAATCCTTTGTATGGATGGATGCATATGAACAAATTGTCTTTCAAGTTCAACCACAAGCAAAGATATAGCATCCACAAGACTACTAGTTTTATGGAGAATAGATCCACCTAACGTGGGTAGCACACGGGCACAAGTAAAGAAATCTTGAATAACCCCTTTTCCAATAATATTGCCGCTACCTATGCGAAGTTTTTTAGTGTGCAAGATAGTAGATTCTTCATGAGGATTAGTATTAGCAAAAGCATCAAAGTTTCCCCCATCGTTACTACTATCCTTTTCAGCAATATCCTCCCCAATTTCAGACATGGTGGCAACAAACCAATCTAGCAAACGAGCAAACCGAAAGCGAACAAAGAAGACGAACGGAAGAGGGGCGAAGAAAAGGCAAATCTTTTCAAAAATCGTTTTAGAAGTGGGGGAGAGGAAAACAAGAGGCAAATGGCGAATAATGTAATGCAAGAGATGAGAGTTTATGACGGGCACTTGGTATGTCTTGACTTGGCGTAGATCTCCCCGGCAACGGTGCCAGAAATTCTTCCTGCTACTTCCTGAGCTTGCGTTGGTTTTTCCCTTGAAGAGGAAAGGGTGATGCAGCAAAGTAGAGATAAGTATTTCCCTCAGTTAGAGAACCAAGGTATCAATCCAGTAGGAGAAGAACACACAAATAACCTAATACCTGCACAAACAATCAAACACTTGCACCCAACGCGATAAAGGGGTTGTCAATGCCTTCACGGTCACTTGCAAAAGTGAGATCTGATAGAGATAGATAAATAAAACTAAACAAAAGATAAAATATTTTTGGGTTTTTTGGTTTATAGATTTGAAAATAAAAGATTGCAAAATAGTAGATCAGAAACTTATATGATGGAAAATAGTAGATCGAAAACTTATATGATGGAAAATAGACCCGGGGGCCATAGGTTTCACTAGAGGCTTCTCTCAAGATAGCAAATAACACGGTGGGTGAACAAATTACTGTCGAGCAATTGATAGAAAGGCATAAAGTTATGACGATATCTAAGCCAATGATTATGAAATATAGGCATCACGTCTGTGTCAAGTAGACCAAAACGATTCTGCATCTACTACTATTACTCCACACATTGACCGACTCCTGCCTGCATCTAGAGTATTAAGTTCATGAAGAGTAGAGTAACGCATTAAGTAAGATGACAAGATGTAGAGGAATTAACTCAAGCAATATGATGAAAACCCCATCTTTTTATCCTCGATGGCAACAATACAATACGTGCCTTGCTGCCCCTACTGTCACTGGGAAAGGACACCGCAAGATTGAACCCAAAGCTAAGCACTTCTCCCAATGCAAGAAAAATCAATCTAGTTGGCCAAACCAAACCGATAGTTTGAAGAGAATTACAAAGATACCAAATCATGCATAAAAGAGTTCAGAGAAAATTCAAATAATATTCATAGATAAGCCGATCATAAATCCATAATTCATCGGATCTCGACAAACACATCGCAAAAGAAGATTACATTGGATAGATCTCCAAGAACATCAAGGAGAACATGGTATTGAGAATCAAAGAGAGAGAAGAAGCCATCCAGCTACTAGCTATGGACCCGTAGGTCTGAGGTAAACTACTCACACTTCATCGAAAGGGCAATAGAGTTGATGTAGAAGCCCTCCGTGATCGAATCCCCCTCCGGCAGGATGCCGGAAAAGGCCCCTAGATGGGATCTCACAGGAACAGAAGGTTGCGGTGGTGGAAAAGTGTTTTCGTGGATGCTTCTGGTGATTTGGGAATATATGTGAATATATAGGAGGAAGATCTAGGTCAGGGGGTCACTGAGGGGCCCACAAGGTAGGAGGGCGCGCCCTCCACCCTTGTGGCCGCCTCGTGGCTCTTCTGACTTACACTCCAAGTCTCCTGGGTGTCTTCTGGTCCAAGAAAAATCATCGCGAAGGTTTTATTTCGTTTGGACTCTGTTTGGTATTCCTTTTCTGTGAAACTCAAAAACAAGGAAAAAAACAGAAACTGACACTAGGCTCTAGGTTAATAGTTTAGTCCCAAAAATAATATAAAATAGCATATTAATGCATATAAAACATCCAAAACAGATAATATAATAGCATGAAACAATAAAAAATTATAGATACATTGGAGACGTATCATACATCCTCACAAATACCGATGGGTATAGCAGTTGATTTATCAACCATTTGCAAAGAGATTTCAGTAGGTGTCAACTTATTCAAATCAAGTCTACTATACAAAGAGAGAGGCATAACACTAACACTGGCTCCTAAATCACATAAAGCAGTTTAACATAGTTTCTTTTAATGGAGCATGGTATAGTTGGTATTCCTGGATCTCCTTTTTCTTTGGTATTCCACCCTTAAATGTATAATTAGCAAGCATGATGGAAATTTCAGCCTCCGGTATCTTTCTCTTATTAGTAACAATATCTTTCATATACTTAGCATAAGGAGACATTTTCGGAATATCAGTCAAACGCATATGCAAAAAGACAGGTCTAAGCATTTCAACAAAGCGCTCAAAGTCTTCATCATCCTTTTTCTTGGATGATTTAGGCGGGCCCCCCCCCGGGGGAGGGCATGGGTTTCTGAACCCATGGTTCTCTTTCTTTACCATGTTTCCTAGCAATGACATCTCTTTTATCATATCCTTTATTCTTAGGTTGTGGGTTATCAAGATCAACAGCAGGTTCTATCTCCACATCATTATCATTACTAGGTTGAGCATCAACATGAACATAATCATTATCATTATTACTTGGTTCATGTTCATCACCTAGTTATGTCTCAGCATCAGAAATGGAAATACCATTTCAATTCTCAGGTGTGTCTATAACAGGTTCACTAGAAGCATGTAAAGTCCTATCATCTTTCTTTTTATTTTTAGGAGGACTAGGTGCATCAGTGCTAATTCTTTGGGAGTCTTGCTCAACTCTCCTAGGATGGCCTTCAAGATACAAAGGTTCCTGAGTCATTTTACCACCTCTAGTCATAACTCTAACAACATGATCAGTCATCTTATTATTCATTTCATTAAGCAAATCATTTTGTGCCTTGAGAATTTGTTCTACTTGAGTTTTTACCATGGAAGCATGTTTACTAACAAACTTGAGATCATTAATAGTTCTACACATATAATTATCCAAGTGTTCAAGCATATAAGCATTTCGTTTCAATTGTCTACTAACATATGCATTGAAGTTTTCTTGTTTAACAGTAAAGTTATCAAATTCATCCAAGCATTGACTAGCAGATTTATTATGAGGAATATCACCTTCATCAAATCTATAGAGAGAATGTACCTCTACTACCTGTGTCGGGTTATCAAGACAATGTATTTCTTCAATTGGTGGTAAATTCTTAACATCTTCAGCTTTAACACCTTTTTCTTTCATGGATTTCTTTGCCTCTTGCATATCTTCGGGACTGAGAAATAGAATACCTCTCTTCTTCGGAGTCAGCCTAGGAGGTGGTTCAGGAAGAGTCCAATCATTATCATTACTCAATATATTATTCAATAGTACTTCAGCTTGTTCAACAGTTCGTTCCCTGAAAACACAACCAGCACAACTATCCAGGTGGTCCCTAGAAGCATCGGTTAGTCCATTATAAAAGATATCAAGTATTTCATTTTTCTTGAGAGGATGATCAGGCAAAGCATTAAGTAATTGGAGAAGTCTCCCCCAAGCTTGTGGGAGAATCTCTTCTTTAATTTGTACAACGTTAAATATTTCCTTTAAGGCAGCTTATTTCTTATGAGCAGGGAAATATTTTTCAGAGAAGTAATATATCATATCCTGGGGACTACGCACACAACCAGGAGCAAGAGAATTAAATTATGTCTTAGCATCACCCTTTAATAAGAAAGGAAACAACTTAAGGATATAGTAGTAGCGAATTTTTTCCTCATGAGCAAATAGGGTGGCTATATCATTCAATTTAGTAAGATGTGCCACAACAGTTTCAGATTCATAACCATGGAAAGGATTAGATTCAACCAAAGTAATTAACTCAGGATCGATAGAGAATTTATAATCCTTATCAGTAACAAAGATAGGTGAAGTAGCAAACTTAGGATCATATTGCATTCTAGCATTCAAAGAATTTTCTTTCAACTTGACTAGTAATTTCTTAAGATCCTCTCTATCCTTTCAAGAAAAAAAGTCCCTAGCTACCTCTCCATCCATAACATAACCTTCAGGTATAACAGGCAATTCATATCTAGGAGTGCTAGTTCTAATAGGTGTTTCAAAGTGTTTAGTTTCAATAATTTCATCAGTTTCAGAAATATCATCAGTTTCAGCATTCTCAATATCTTTAGCTCTAGCAAGTTGTTCATCAAGAAATTCACCCAGTGGCACATCATTATCAAGCAAAGTAGTAGTATCATCATAAGCATCAGGCATAGCCGAAGTAGCATTATCAATTACTTGCGACATATCAGAATTAATAGGAGGTGTAGGTGTCGCAAGCTTACTCAAAACAGAAGGTGAATCAAGTGCAAAGCTAGATGGCAGTTCCTTACCTCCCCTCGTAGTAGAGGAAAAAAATCTTGGTTTTGGTATCTTTCAGATTCCTCATAGTGATCAACAAATATAAATACCAACTGACTCCGAGAAGAGAGCTATGCTCCTCGGCAACGGCGCCAGAAAAAGGTCTTGATAACCCACAAGTATAGGGGATTGCAACAGTTTTCGAGGGTAGAGTATTCAACCCAAATTTATTGATTCGACATAAGGGGAGCCAAAGAATATTCACGAGTATTAGTAGCTGAGTTGTTAATTCAACCACACCTAAAAGACTTAATACCTGCAGCAAAGTATTTAGTAGCAAAGTAGTATGGAAAATAGCGGTAACAGTGGCAAAAGTAACAGTAGCAGTTTTGTAGTGATTGTAACAGCAGTAGCAATGAAAGTAACTTAGCAAAGATCAATATGTGAAAAGCTCATAGGCATTGGATCGGCAATGATAATTGTGTTGGATAATATTCATCATGTAGCAGTCATAACATAGGGTGACACAGAACTAGCTCTAATTCATCAATATAACTAGATAAATGATGGCGCGCGTTGTCGCGCCCGTCTATTTTGATAATAAATTGATCTAAAGTAGTGATCTAAATGCTTTTATATTTCTTTATAGAGAGAGTAGTAAATTTTGTACATATATGGTGATACGAAACATGGATTCTAAATTTACATAAACCAACTAATACCACAACCTTGACATATGTATCAGATATAAGCCATGTTTCAAAGTAAGGTACTTTGGTTGCCGTCCAAATGAAGATGTTGTTCAAATTCATTGCTATAAATTTAAATTTTCCATGGAAGGTGCTTATACAGTGTGACTTTACAATGCTATTTTTAATGGGATGAGTGTCAATCTGATGTTTCGTAGGTCACATGTTAGGAATTATTCTACTACTTCATGTTATATATACTATTTTTACACACAGCTGTTTCGAGGGTGGCTTCTCATTGAACTTCTAAGGAAAAAACTGACACATATGTCTTGTTATATTAGTCTGCATGTCCAAATAATTTGTATCCAACATATCTGGTATGGTGGTTCCGTTGCAATAATATGTACAACACAAAATTAGGTATAAAAATGGTGGTTCCAAACAAAAAATTATGTACCATAAAATGTGAAAACATGATAACATATCAACTATAAATCAATAAATATCAAGAAGAATAACATTTGGATGGATTTTTTGGCGAGTCCGAACTCGTGTCTCCCACCAAGGACCAGTCTCCCTTGCAGAACTCCTCTCTCCCTTTGATTTGCCTCCCCTGTATCAAGATCAGTATGTCTGAATAAGAGGACGTGGCGGATGATCATACTAACTTAGACAATAAAAATTGCTGCAGGAAACAAATGAATTTGAAGAGTAAGACTTTGTATTTGCAAGATAGTAGCCTCATTAATCATTATAACTTTAATTACAATGATTACTGATTCAACATCTTGTTCCATGGAAGTAGTTACATGGTCTTTCGTTTTGTTTCAATCAAGTTAACTGAATAAAACAAGTATTTTGCTTTCATTACTTCCACCAATATTGTAGCATCTAACCATTAAAAGCATTGCTGTTTTTCCTTTCCAGAGTCTACTACAAATGAGGACAACCACTCCATCAGAAAACATAGAAGCAATCTTTAGCAAGAAAAATATGTTATCATGCTAAAGAAATGATGAAGCACTTTCCAGAACCTACATGAAAAACACTTTTCTTTGACTTATCTCACATTATGGAGCAATGTTATTATTTAATATTATCTCTAACCCAAAGGAGCCTTATAGTGGTGAGAAATTACAAAAGATACATACTCTTCCATCAGTTGTATTCTTATAATCCCCAATTAAAATTCAGCATTACAAAAAAAATAGTATTAGCTTGACTGGAACATGGAATACCCCCCCCCCCCCCCCCCCCCCCCCCCCCCCCCCCCCCCCCCCCCCCCCCCCCCCCCCCCCCCCCCCCCCCCCCCCCCCCCCCCCCCCCCCCCCCCCCCCCCCCCCCCCCCCCCCCCCCCCCCCCCCCCCCCCCCCCCCCCCCCCCCCCCCCCCCCCCCCCCCCCCCCCCCCCCCCCCCCCCCCCCCCCCCCCCCCCCCCCCCCCCCCCCCCCCCCCCCCCCCCCCCCCCCCCCCCCCCCCCCCCCCCCCCCCCCCCCCCCCCCCCCCCCCCCCCCCCCCCCCCCCCCCCCCCCCCCCCCCCCCCCCCCCCCCCCCCCCCCCCCCCCCCCCCCCCCCCCCCCCCCCCCCCCCCCCCCCCCCCCCCCCCCCCCCCCCCCCCCCCCCCCCCCCCCCCCCCCCCCCCCCCCCCCCCCCCCCCCCCCCCCCCCCCCCCCCCCCCCCCCCCCCCCCCCCCCCCCCCCCCCCCCCCCCCCCCCCCCCCCCCCCCCCCCCCCCCCCCCCCCCCCCCCCCCCCCCCCCCCCCCCCCCCCCCCCCCCCCCCCCCCCCCCCCCCCCCCCCCCCCCCCCCCCCCCCCCCCCCCCCCCCCCCCCCCCCCCCCCCCCCCCCCCCCCCCCCCCCCCCCCCCCCCCCCCCCCCCCCCCCCCCCCCCCCCCCCCCCCCCCCCCCCCCCCCCCCCCCCCCCCCCCCCCCCCCCCCCCCCCCCCCCCCCCCCCCCCCCCCCCCCCCCCCCCCCCCCCCCCCCCCCCCCCCCCCCCCCCCCCCCCCCCCCCCCCCCCCCCCCCCCCCCCCCCCCCCCCCCCCCCCCCCCCCCCCCCCCCCCCCCCCCCCCCCCCCCCCCCCCCCCCCCCCCCCCCCCCCCCCCCCCCCCCCCCCCCCCCCCACAATTGGGTAATGGGTTGACTGCTTCAAGTCATTGGGCCCAATTTAATAGCAGAAGCCCAAAAATGTCACCAGAGCAGCGGCCCAGCAAAGGTGAGCGCTCGTTGGTAGCGACCAAAGAGGGCGAACATGGGACTGAGGGACAATCGGACGGCCAAAAAACACCCAAGTGATGATCGGATGGCTACAAGTGCTAATGGCCTAGGAGGGCTGGAAAAGTGCTCAGTTATAATGTATCTAAATGTAGGCATGTATTCCGTATATAGTCATACATGCTTATGGAAAAGAACTTGCATGACATCTTTCGTCCTACCCTCCCGTGGCAGCGGGGTCCTAATGGAAACTATGGGATATTAAGGCCTCCTTTTAATAGAGAACCGGACCAAAGCATTAGCACTTAGTGAATACATGAACTCCTCAAACTACAGTAATCACCGGAAAGAATCCCAATTATTGTCACCTTGGGGTATGCGGATCATAACTCGTAATAGGTGTCTACAACTTGCAAGCTAGGACCAAGAACTCACATATATTCATGAAAACATAATAGGTTCAGATCTGAAATCATGGCACTCGGGCCCTAGTGACAAGCATTAAGCATAGCAAAATCATAGCAACATCAAACATAGTGGATACTAGGGATCAAACCCTAACAAAACTAACTCAATTACATGATAAATCTCATCCAACCCGTCACCGTCCAGCAAGCCTACGATGGAGTTACTCACTCCCGGCGGTGAGCATCATGAAATTAGTGATGGAGGAAGGTTGATGATGATGATGGCGATGAATCCCCCTCTCCGGAGCCCCGAACGGACTCCAGACCAGCCCTCCCGATGAAGAACAGGAGGCGGCAGTTCTGTCTCGTAAAACATGATAAATCCTTCTCTCTAATTTTTCTCTCCATGAATAGGTATATACAATGTTGGAATTAGGGTCGGAGGTGGACCAGGGGGCCCACAAGCCTGAAGGGCGTGCCCCTAGGGCTTGTGGCCTCTTGGTGGCCCCCCTGGTAACTTCTTGCACCAGTATTTTTTATATATTCCACAAAAATTCTCCGTAAATTTTCAGGTCAATCCGAGAACTTTAATTTCTACACAAAAATAACACCATGGCAATGCTGCTGAAAACAACGTCAGTCTGGGTTAGTTCCATTCAAATCATGCAAATTAGAGTCCAAAATGGGGGCAAAAGAGTTTGGAAAAGTAGATACGATGGAGACGTATCAGCTTGCGAGAGGGGTTAATCATACGTGGGAGGCTTGTCCCAGTAAGGATAGCACCCAAGCACCGGTGCACCCACATATCAAATTATCAAAGTAACGAACGTGAATCATATGAGCATGATGAAAACTAACTTGACAATAATTCCCATGTGTCCTCGGGAGCGCTTTGCTTTATATAAGAGTTCATCCAGGCTTATCCTTTGCTACAAAAAAGGATTGGGCCACCTTGTTGCACCTTTGTTACACTTGTTACTTGCTACCCATTACGAATTATCTTATCACAAAACTATCTGTTACCGATAATTTCAGTGCTTGCAGAAAATAACTTGCTAAAAACCGCTTGTCATTTCCTTCTGCTCCTCGTTGGGTTCGACACTCTTACTTATCAAAAGGACTATGATAGATCCCCTATACTTGTGGGTCATCAAGACTCTTTTCAGCGCAGTTGCCGGGGAGTGAAGCGCCTTTGGTAAGTATAATTTGGTAAGGAAACATTTATATTACGTGCCGAAATTTACTGTCACTTGTCACTATGGAAAATCATCCTTTGAGGGCTTTGTTTGGGGTATCTTCACCTCGACTGAAGGAGCAAAAAGTTGCTCCTCAACCTACTGCACCTACTGAAAATATTTATTATGAAATTCCTTCGGGTATGATAGAGAAACTGCTAGCTAATCCTTATGGAGTAGATGGAATACTACATCCTAATTTGCATCTAATCTATGTGGATGAAGTTTGTGGATTATTTAAGCTTGCAGGTTTGCCCGAGGTTGAAGTCAAGAAGAATGTCTTCCCTTTATCTTTGAAGGGAAAGGCATTGATATGGTATAGGCTATGTGATGATATTGTAGCTTGGAATTACAACCGATTGAAATTGGAATTTCATCAGAAGTTTTATCCTATGCATCTCGTTCATCGTGATCAGAATTATATATATAATTTTTGGCCTTGTGAAGGAGAAAGTATTGCTCAAGCTTGGGGGAGGCTTAAGTTAATGTTATATTCATGCCCCAATCATGAGCTCTCAAGAGAAATTATTATTCAGAATTTTTATGCTCGGCTTTCTCGTAATGATCAATCTATGCTCGATACTTCTTGTACTGGTTCTTTTATGAAGAAGACTATTGAATTCAAATGGGATCTCTTGGAAATAATTAAACGCAACTCTGAAGATTGGGAACTCGATGAAGGTAAGGATTCAGATATAAACCTTAAGTTTGATTGTGTTAAATAATTTATGAATACCGATGCTTTTCATGAATTTAGCACTAAATATGGACTTGACTCTGAGATAGTAGCTTCTTTCTGTGAATCATTTGCTACTCATGTCGATCTCCATAAGGAGAAGTGGTTTAAATATCATCCTCCCATTGAAGTAAAAATAGTAGAACCCATTAAAGCTGAAGAAGAAACCATTACTTACAATGATCCTGTTATTCCTACTACTTATATTGAGAAACCACCTTTTCCTGTTAGGATAAAAGAACATGCTAAAACTTCAGCTGTAGTTCGTAAGAGTTATACTAGAACACCTACACCCCCTGAACAAATTAAAGAGTAACCTAGTATCGCTATGGTTAAAGATCTCTTGGTCGATAATATTGATGGGCATGTTATTTATTTATGTGATTAAGCTGCTAGAATTGTAAACCTGATAATGATAAACATAGACCTATTGTTGGCATGCCTGTTTCTCTCTGTTAAAATAGGAGATCATTGTTATCTTGGCTTATGTGATTTGGGTGCTAGTTTGAGTGCAATTCCCTTTACTTTATACCAAGAAATTATGAATGATATTGCACTCGCTGAAATAGAAGATATTGATGTTACTATTAAACTTGCTAATAGAGATACTATCTCACCAATTGGGATTGTTAGAGATGTTGAAGTCTTGTGTGGGAAAGTAAAATACCCTACTGATTTTCTAGTTCTTGGTTCCCCACAAGATGATTTTTGTCCCATTATATTTGGTAGACCTTTCTTGAACACTGTTAATGCTAAAATAGATTGTGAGAAAGAAACTGTTAGTGTAAGTTTCGGGGATGTGTCTCATGAGTTTAATTTCTCCAAATTTCATAGACAATCCCATGGTAAAGAATTGCCTAGTAAAGATGAAATTATTGGTCTTGCTTCTATTGCCGTGCCTCCTACTGATCCTTTAGAACAATATTTGCTAGACCATGAAAATGACATGTTCATGAATGAAAGAAATGAAATAGATGAGATATTCTTTAAACAAATGCCTGTTTTGAAACATATTTGCCTATTGAGAATCTTGGAGATCCTCTACCACCCAAGAGTGATCCTGTGTTTGAGCTTAAACAATTACCTGATACTTTGAAATATGCTTATCTTGATGAGAAGAAGATATATCATGTTATTATTAGTGCTAACCTTTCAGAGCATGAAGAAAAGAAATTATTGAAAACTCTAAGGAAGCACCATGCCGCTATTGGATATACTCTTGATGATCTTAAGGGCATTAGTCCCACTCTATGTCAGCACAAAATATGGAACCTGATGCTATGCGACGACTAAATCCTAAAATGAAAGAAGTGGTAAGAAATGAAATATTAAAGCTTCTGGAAGCAGGTATAATCTATCCTATTGCTGATAGTAGATGGGTAAGTCTTGTTCATTGTGTCCCTAAGAAAGGAGGTATTATTGTTGTTCCTAATGATAGGAATGAGTTGATTCCGCAAAGAATTGTTACAGGTTATAGAACGGTAATTGATTTTAGAAAATTAAATAAATCTACTAGGAAAGATCATTATCCTTTTAACCTTTCATTGATCAAATGCTAGAAATACTATCAAAACATAAACATTTCTTCTTTCTAGATGGTTATTCTGGTTTTTCTCAAATACTTGTGTCACAAGAGGATCAAGAAAAAACTACTTTTACATGCCCTTTTGGTACCTTTGCTTATAGACGTATGCCTTTTGGTTTATGTAATGCACCTGCTACTTTTCAAAGATGTATGACTGCTATATTCTCTGACTTTTGTGAAAAGATTATTGAGGTTTTCATGGATGATTTCTCCGTATATGGAACTTCTTTTGATGAGTGCTTAAGCAACTTTGATCGAGTTTTGCAGAGATGTGAAGAAACTAATCTTGTCTTGAATAGGGCGAAGTGCCACTTTATGGTTAATGAAGGTATTGTCTTGGGGCATAAAATCTCTGAAAGAGGTATTGAAGTTGATAAAGCTAAAGTTGATGCTATTGAAAAAATGCCGTGTCCTAAAGATATCAAAGGTATAAGAAGTTTCCTTGGTCATGCTGGTTTCTATATGAGATTTATTAAAGACTTCTCTAAAATTACTAGGCCTCTTACTAATCTCTTGCAAAAAGATGTTCCATTTGTTTTTTATGATGATTGTGTAGAAGCATTTGAAATACTTAAGAAAACCTTAATCTCTGCACCTATTGTTTAACCCCTTGATTGGAACCTACCCTTTGAAATTGTGTGTGATGCTAGCGATTATGTTGTTGGTGTTGTTCTAGGACAAAGAGTTAATAATAAATTAAATGTTATCCATTATGCTAGTAAAACTCTAGACAATGCTCAAATAAATTATGCTACTACTGAAAAAGAATTTTTAGCAGTTGTATTTGCTTGTGACAAGTTCAGATCTTATATTGTGATTCCAAGGTAACTGTTCACACTGATCATGCTGCTATTAAATATCTTATGGAAAAGAAAGATGCTAAACCTAGACTTTTTAGGTGGGTTTTCCTGCTACAAGAATTTGATTTACATATTATTGATAGAAAGGGAGCTGAGAACCCCATAGCAGACAACTTGTCTTGGTTAGAAAATATTCTTGATGACCCACTACCTATTGATGATAGCTTTCCTGATGAACAGTTAGCTGTTATAAATGCTTCTCGTAGTACTCCGTGGTATGCAGACTATGCTAATTATATTTTTGCTAAATTTATACCACCTAGCTTCACATACCAACAAAAGAAAAGTTTTTCTATGATTTAAGACACTACTTTTGGGATGACCCACACCTTTATAAATAAGGAGTAGATGGTGTTATTAGACGTTGTGTACCTGAGCATGAACAGGAACAGATCCTACGCAAGTGTCACTCCGAGGCCTACGGAGGACACCATGTTGGAGATAGAACTGCACATAAGGTATTACAATCTGGTTTTTATTGGCCTACTATTTTCAAGGATGCTCGTAAGTTTGTCTTGTCTTGTGATGAATGTCAACGAATTGGTAATATTAGTAGACGTCAGGAAATGCCTATGAATTATTCACTTGTTATTGAACCATTTGATGTTTGGGGATTTGATTATATAGGACATTTTCCTTCCTCCAATGGGTATACACATATTTTGGTTGTTGTTGATTATGTTACTAAGTGGGTAGAAGCTATTCCAACTAGTAGTGATGATCATAACACCTCCATTAAAATGCTTAAAGAAGTTATTTTCTCGAGGTTTGGAGTCCCTAGATATTTAATGACTGATGGTGGTTCACACTTTATTCATGGTGCCTTCCAAAAATTGCTTGCTAAGTATGATGTTAACCACAGAATTGCATCTCCTTATCATCCTCAATCTAGTGGTTAAGTAGAACTGAGTAATAGAGAAATAAAATTGATCTTGCAAAAGACTGTTAATAGATCTAGAAATAATTGGTCTAAGAAACTTGATGATGCATTATGGGCTTATAGAACTGCTTATAAGAATCCTATGGGTATGTCTCCATATAAAATGGTTTATGAAAAAGAATGTCACTTACCTCTTGAACTAGAACATAAAGCTTATTGGGCAATTAAAGAGCTCAACTATGATTTCAAACTTGCCGGTGAGAAGTGGTTATTTGACATTAGCTCACTTGATGAATGGAGAACCCAAGCCTATGAGAATGCCAAATTGTTTAAAGAAAAAGTTAAAAGATGGCATGACAAAAGGATACAAAAGCGTGAATTTAATGTAGGTGACCATGCCTTTGCTATACAATTCTCGTGTAAGATTTTTTGCAGGAAAACTTCTCTCTAAATGGGAAGGGCCTTACATTATCGACGAAGTTTATCGTTCCGGTGCCATCAAGATCAACAACGCCGAGGGCAATAACCCGAAGGTGGTAAATGGACAAAGAATCAAATATTATATCTCAGGTACTCCCATAAATGTAGAAACCAATATTATTAATACCATAACACCGGAAGAGTACATAAGGGAGACCTACCAGAACGCTCCAGACCCCCGAAAAGGGATAGGTATGTGATACGGTAAGTAAACCGACTCCAAAACTTTCCCAAAAGCAATTTTACTCCATTTTGTAATATTTAAAAAATTAGGAAAATAAAAAGTAGTCCGAAAAGTGCACGAGGAATCGATAAGCCATGGGGGCGCGCCCTACCCCCCTGGGCGCGCCTCCCAGGCTTGTGGCCACCTCGTGTGCCCTCCGGACTCCGTTTTCTCCCATAATACCTCTTTTGCACGGTAAAAATTCATTATATAATCTCCCGAAGGTTTGGACCACCGTATGGCGACAATATCCTCTGTTCTTGTTTCGAGCTATTTTTGCAGCAGATTTAGAGCAAGATGTCTTCGCAAGATTCAGATGGAGAGAGCTATGTTTCCCATTATACCGTGGATCTAAAGATCTTTGGGGAAATTTACCCTTACCTATGGTCCTCGGAGGAAGAGCAAGATTCCGACCCGGAGGAGGAGCAAGATTTTGACATGGAGAAAACAAGGAACGAGAGCTCCGACGAAGATGAAGATCCACTACCTCAACCTGGAGATATGCACGTAGAATTCAAGAAGTCAAGCCTTCCTAAGGTCCAATCTATCCCACCCCATTTTCTGTAGGACAGTAAGTTGGCCTTATGCAAAAAGATATTGAAGCTTGAGCTCGAGAATGATGATCTAAGGGAGGAAAATTTTAGCCTCAGACGTAAGCTGGAGAAGAAGAATGCTACAACTCCATCATCACCACCTCCGAAGAAAGAGACTTGAGTACATGGGTATGGGCACTCCCCTTGGCTTGTGCCAAGCTTGGGGGAGGTGCCCCAGTATCGTATCACCATCACATCTTTACCTTTATCGTTTTTCTTAGTTCAATCCTTTTGGTTATATCCTGGTTTAGTAGAATAAAGTTTTTCTTTAGTATGATCTAGCTTTGAGTTTTACTTTGTGTTCCCTCTATGTAATCGAGTCCGAGTGTTATATAATAAAGATTAGTTTGAGTTGAGGGCTTTGCTTTCTTGCTTTGATCTTGAGAAAAAATATAGATAAAAGAAATATATAAAAGATTATATAATAATTCTATGGGAAGTGATGACTTCACATATAAGAAGTATGTCGCATAAAATTTGTTGGGAGTTGACAAACATAGTTTTGGTCATTGTTGCAATTAATAGGAAGTAATAAGGAAAGAGAGGTCTCACATATAAATATACTATCTTGGACATCCTTTGTGATTGTGAGCACTCATTGAAATATTATATGCTAAAAGGTTGATGTTGGACAAGGAAGACAACATAATGGGTTATGTTTCCTTATATCCGAATAGAAGTTATATTGTCATGGATCCTCCAACATGTTGAGCTTGCTTCTCATCCTATGCTAGCCAAATCTTCTGCACCAAGTAGAGATACTACTTGTGCATCCAAAATCCCTTAACCCAGTTTTGCCATGAGAGTCCATCATACCTACCTATGGATTGAGTAAGATCCTTCAAGTAAGTTGTCATCGGTGCAAGCAATAAAAATTGCTCTCTAAATATGTATGATCTTTTAGTGTGAGGAAAATAAGCTTTATACGAACTTGTGACATGGAAGAAATAAAGCGACGGACTGCATAATAAAGTTCTTTATCACAAGCGGCAATATAAAGTGACGTTCTTTTGCATTAAGATTTTGTGCATCCAACCATGAAAGCGCATGACAACCTCTACTTCCCTCTGCGAAGGGCATATCTTTTACTTTTACCTTCTACCTTTATACAAGAGTCATGTTGATTATCACCTCTCCTTTTTATACTTTTTCTTTTTGGCAAGCACTATATGTTGGGGAAGATCCAGATATATATATCCACTCGGATGTAGGTGTTCATAAACTATTATTGTTGACGTTACCCTTGAGGTAAATGGTTGGGAGGCAAAACTATAAGCCCCTATCTTCCTATGTGTTTGATTGAAACTTGGATCTCATAAGTATCACGTGAGTATTAGCAATTACGGAAGATTAAATGATGGTTGAGTATGTGAACTTGCTAAACAAAAGCTCTTACATTGACTCTTTCTGATGTTATGATAAATTGCAATTGTTCCAATGACCAAGATCATAGTTTGTTGGTTTTCAATAAAGTTTTTGATTCATACTTTATCTTATGAATGAATTGTTACTTTAGCATAAGAAATTATATGACAATATATGTTGCTGTTCTAAAGATGATCATGATGCCCTCATGTCCGTATTTTATTTTATCGACACCTCTATCTCTAAACATGTGGTCATGATTATCGATTTCGGCTTTCGCTTGAGGACAAGCGAGGTCTAAGCTTGGGGGAGTTGATACGTCCATTTTGCATCATGCTTTTATGTCGATATTTATTGCATTATGGGCTATCATTGCACATTATGGTACAATGCATATGCCTTTTCTCTCTTATTTTACAAGATTTACATGAAGAGGGAGAATGCAGGCAGCTAGAATTCTGGACCGGAAAGGAGCAAATCTGAGAGACCTATTCTGCACAACTCCAAAAGTCCTAAAAATTTATGAAGAATTATTTTGGAATATATAAAAATTATTGGGCAAAGAAACTACCAGAGGGGACCCACCAGGTGGCCACAAGCCTGGGGGGCGCGCCCTACCCCCCAGGGCGCGCCCCCAGGGCTTGTGGCCCCCCTGGTAGGTCTCCAGTGCGCATCTTCTGCTATATGAAAGGTTTTGACCTGAAAAAAAATCATAGAGAAGCTTTCGAGATGAAGCGCAGCCGTCTAGAGGCGGAACCTAGGCAGGAGCAATCTAGGGCTCCGGTAGAGCGATTATGCTGAGGAAACTTCCCTGCCAGAGGGGGAAATCGAAGCCATCGTGATCACCAATGATCCTCTCATCGAGGGAGGGTCAATCTCCATCAACATCTTCACCAACACCATCTCCTCTCAAACCCTAGTTCATCTCTTGTATTTAATCTTTGTCCCAAAACCTCAGATTGGTACCTGTGGGTTGCTAGTAGTGTTGATTACTCCTTGTAGTTGATGCTAGTTGGTTTATTTGGTGGAAGATCATAAGTTCAGATCTTTAATGATATTTAATACCCCTCTAACCTTGAACATGAGCATGCTTTGTGAGTAGTTACATTTGTTCCTGAGGACATGGGAGAAGTCTTGTTATAAGTAATCATGTGAATTCGATATTCGTTCGATATTTTGATGAGATCTATGTTGTCTTTCCTCTAGTGGTGTTATGTGAACGTCGACTATATGACACTTCACCATGATTTGGGCCTAGGGGAAGGCATTGGGAAGTAATAATGGGATGATGGGTTGCTAGAGTGACAGAAGCTTAAACCCTAGTTTATGCGTTGCTTCGTAAGGGGCTGATTTGGATCCACATGTTTCATGATATGGTTAGATTTATCTTAATTCTTCTTTCGTAGTTGCGTATGCTTGCGAGAGGGGTTAATCATAAGTGGGACGCTTGTCCAAGTAAGGATAGCACCCAAGCACCGGTCCAACCACATATCAAATTATCAAAGTAACGAACGCGAATCATATGAGCATGATGAAAACTAACTTGACAATAATTTCCATGTGTCCTCGGGAGCGCTTTGCTCTATATAAGAGAGCGTCCAGGCTTATCCTTTGCTACAAAAAAGGATTGGGCCACCTTGCTGCACCTTTGTTACACTTGTTACTTGCTACCCGTTATGAATTATCTTATCACAAAACTATCTGTTACCGATAATTTCAGTGCTTGCAGAAAATACCTTGCTGAAAACCGCTTGTCATTTCCTTCTGCTCCTCGTTGGGTTCGACACTCTACCTTATCGAAAGGACTATGATAGATCCCCTATACTTCTGGGTCATCACGGTTCTCTCGAGAAAATAGCACACGATGAGTAAACAAATTACTGTTGGGCAATTGATAGAAGAGCAAATAATTATGACGATATCCAAGGCAATGATCATGTATATAGGCATCACGTCCAAGATTTGTAGACCGACTCATGCCTGCATCTACTACTATTACTCCACACATCAACCGCTATCCAGCATGCATCTTGTGTATTAAGTTCATGGAGAAACGGAGTAATGCAATAAGAACGATGACATGATGTAGACAAGATCTATTCATGTAGGAATAGACCCAATCTTTTTATCCTTAATAGCAACGATACATGCGTGCCTCGCTACCCCTTCCATCACTGGGTGAGGACATCGCAAGATCGAACCCATCACAAAGCACCTCTTCCCAGTGCAAGTAAAATCAATCTAGTTGGCCTAACTAAACTCAAATAATATTCATAGATAGATCTGATCATAAACTCGCACTTCATCGGATCCCAACAAACACGTCGCAAAAAGTCATTACATCAAATATTGCAAATGACTTGCCAATATTTTTGCATATCCAGGGTTTAAGGTTATAGGAGAACCTCTGGGAATATTTGGAGGATCAACAGGGCAAAGCAAATGAGGGCTCCTTTGTAATTACAAAGGTCAGATTTGAAATTCCAAATATTGGAATTAGGGTTTGAATGGTCTTGAGATGATGCAAATGAGGTCTTGCCCATAATCAGAGACATGGACAAGGTTTTGAAAGGTTGAAAATTGCCTGGATTCTTAGGATCATCCAGCAAACTCCGGAGAAAGATTTTGAAAGGAGTGCTAGGAAGGAATAACAGCGCAAAAATTGATAACCCAATTTTTGGGCTGTTACAAACCTTCCTCCCTTAAGAGAATCTCGTCCTCGAGATTCCTAGGGTTATAGCAAGAACAATATTCACCCTGGGAAAAACCTCTAGGTTAACTGTTAACCCTTTGGTTGGATACAAATGAGTTGGGGTACCAATAATTGGTGCACCCAGGAAGAGATACAGATATCGCAAGGCTATCTCCATGGCTAGGGGCAATTCAGGATCAGATTCCCGAAAATGCTGCAAGCACCCCAATGAATAGTGGTCTCTCTTGCTGACAGGTGGGTCCAGGGCCCACTGGCAGCCTCCTTCTTCTACCTCCAGCTCGCTAATTCTTCTTCGCTGCTGCTCTGCATGCGGCTTTGCGCAACGCGCATCTAGCTCCTAGGGCACTAAGCACCCTAGTACCATAGTGCGCGGCGTGCACGGTGCCGGTGCAGAGAGCACTCACGTCGCGGGCCTGCACCTTGTCAGCACTGCTCGTGGATTCGCCTCCTGGATGCCGGTGATCGAGCGATGAGCGGACCTCCTGGACCTCGCTCACCGTACACCGGGGTTGGGCTATAAAAGACAGCAGCGCGGCTCTTCCCCAACTCACACAATGCCGCTGTACTACCTCTTCGGTTTGGACGAGATCGAGCCGAGCTCCTTCGGCGAGGCAGTGTTCTTGGTGGGGCTACAGTTGTTCCTCGCTGCGCTGTTGGGCACATTGGTCTGCTCGTCGTTCATCCTGCTGATGCTCATCAAGAATGATCAGGCTCGAGGCAACGCGCGTCCGAGGGTGGGGGCTCGAGATGCAGAAGAAGATGGTGCGGTCGGTGGTCCTCCACCACGCTTGCTCCTCCGCCGCTTCGCGCCGGTGGAGTAAGCGTGTGCTGCGGTGGGGCGGGACATCGACTTGCCTGGCGGCGCGCAAGGCAATGACGGTGGTGGCGTCGGGTCCGGGTGCAGGTGAGGTGGCTTCGCCAGCTCAGGAATCACACTGATGGTTCCACGGAGGAAAAACTTCACGGATAGCTCCACGAAGAGTAGGCGTCGAGGTAGAATTAGAGTTGGAATCTGTATTGGGGTAGTTGTACTCGCTCGAGTGAAATAAAGTTGGTAGTGTTCCTACGGAAATGCAATTGGGGCTATCGAAAAAGAATTAGGGACGAGGAATGGCCAGATGGAAATGCCTCTTCGAGGCTCTGGATCTGGAAATCTGGCACACGGGGTATGCACAGATAGGGATAGGGATGTGACTTTGCATTCCCTCGAGTACTGCTCAGTCGTACTCATGGGTGAACCTGGTATGCGTGCATTATGCAGTACATTCTAAACCAACATGCAAACAGATTCAACACACATGCAAAGGAAAAAACACATCAAACAAATCACACTAAGGTGTTTTAATGCTAGTGGGTATATGTACAACTGGTATACATATACCTACACCAGCTCACATTTTATTAGGGACTCAGGACGAGTCAATGTTGTTGGCGTATGTTCTCTACTGATTAAAAATCTTTTTAGAAACACCTTGCCATCCCTGTCAAACATTTTTGCTTGATAGAGAGACAAACAAACCAAACCACAGAACAAAGAAGCATACATAGAACAACACACAGGTTACAAGCAATACAGACATACAACAAACACGAACGCGCTACGCGTCTAAAAGCAACAACTCACTCCGGGATACATGGTTCTATCCTCTAGTGAGGATGAACCAACAGACTGGACTTACTCGTAGCATCGCCTGACCGCGCGATTGGGTTACACAAATGCCTAGTCTTGCTGGGTGAAAGATCGTGGATGTCGCCTAGTGGGGGGGCCCCCCCCCCCGGGGGGGTGAATAGGCGCTTTAAAATAATTACGGTTTAGGCTTGAACAAATGCGAAATCAAACTAGCGTTTAATTTATCAAGCACAAAACCTAAATCAACTAGGCTCACCTATGTGCACCAACAACTTATGCTAAGCAAGATAAACAACTAAGTGATAGCAAGATATATAACATGCCATACTATGGCTATCACCAAGTAAGTGCATAAGTAAAGGGCTTGGGTAAGAAATAACCGAGGCACACAGAGACGACGATGTATCCCGAAGTTCACACCCTTGCGGATGCTAATCTCCGTTTGGAGCGGTGTGGAGGCACAATGCTCCCCAAGAAGCCACTAGGGCCACCATAATCTCCTCAAGCTCTCGGACAATGCAAGATGCCGTGATTCCACTAAGGGACCATTGAGGGCGGTCACTGAACCCGTACAAATGGCAACCCTTGGGGGCGGTCACCGAACCCGTACACTTTGGCAACCCTTTGGGGCGGTCACCGGAACCCGTCAAATTGCTCGGGGTGATTTCCACAACCTAATTGGAGACCCCGACGCTTGCCCGGAGCTTTACACCACAATGATTGAGCTCCGAACACCACCAACCGTCTAGGGCACCAAGGCACCCAAGAGGAACAAGCTCAAGGGTACCAAGCACCCAAGAGTAATAAGCTTCTCAACTTGCAACTTCCACGTATCACCATGGAGAACTCAAACCGATGCACAAAATGCAATGGCAAGGGCACACGGAGTGCCCAAGTCCTTCTCTCCCAAATCCCACCAAAGCAACTAATGCTAGGGAGGAAAATTAGAGGAAGAACGAAGAAGAGAACATGAAGAACTCCAAGATCTAGATCCAAGGGGTTCCCCTCACATAGAGGAGAAAGTGATTGGTGGAAATGTGGATCTAGATCTCCTCTCTGTTTCCCCCCAAAAAACTAGCAAGAATCCATGGAGGGATTGAGAGAAAGCAAGCTCGAAGAAGGTCAACAATGAGGGAAGAACACGAGCTAAAGGGATAAGGTTCAATGGGGAAGAAGACCCCCTTTTATAGGACCTCCCGAATCCAACCGTTATGTGCTCAGGTCGTGCACAAGCGGTACTACCGCTTGGAGGAGCGGTACTACCGCTTAGCACAGTCAAAACAGCCCAACGAGAGAGAAAAACACGAGCTGTAGTTCTGCCAGAGAGGTAGTACCGCTCTGGGGAGAGGTAGTACGGCTTACCGCTTATAAGCGGTACTACCGCTCGGGTGGAGAGGTAGTACCGCTTACCGCTTATAAGAGGTACTACCACGAAACCCGACATGACAAAACGCATCCTCAGAAGCAGCGGTACTACGCACGGCACAGGGCCGCGGTACTGTCGCTTACAAGTGGTACTACCGCTCTAGAGAGCAGTACTACCGCTTGAGGCTTTTAGGAACACAACAGAGAAAACAGAGGATGCAATAAAGCCTAAACTGCCACAACTTCTGCATATGAGCTCCGAATTGAGCAAACTCAAGCTTGTTGGATAGATGACGACGAGTAGCATCCAACAATGACTGATTATAGTAAGAAGAGGCAGGGGAGGTATGCCTAAGATATAGAGGAGTGAAACCTCCAAAAGAGAAGAACCGGCATAACCTCCAACATCGAAAACATCATAGAAGATGCATGTGAACTCCGTTTTTGATGAACTCAAGCTTGTCATCAAGATGACCATAAGCTCTAAGACCCACAAAGAGAACCAGCAAAAACCCCAACATCAAAAGCATCATAGAAGATGCATGTGAACTCTGTTTTCGATGAACTCGAGCTTGTCATGAAAATGACCATAAGCTCCAAATCTCACAAGGAGAAGAACCAAACAAGAACCAATAAAGATGATGCAAGGATGCAATGGTTTGAGCTCTCTATAAACGATACGATCAAGCTACTCATCGAGAGCCCCCCTTGATAGTATGGCAATCGATCCTATAACCCGGTCTCTCAACTACCACCATGAGACCGGTAAAATAGAAAACCTATCAAGGGCAAATATTTGCCTTGCACATAGTCCACTTGAGCTAGATGATGACGATCTTGACTCCCTCAAGTTGGACCACCTTTCTTGATTGCGTTGGCTCAATGAAGACTAGTTGATTGCTCCCCCATACTCCACTATGGGTGAGCCACTCTTTGGCATGTCTTCACAAGTCCATTGACACCACAATGGATGGCAAGCTTCAAGGATGATCTCTTCGTGATGCTCCACTTGAACTTGCACACCGCAATCTTGATGACGATCACCACTTGATGTCATCCTCCATGTGTTGTATGAGATCTTCTGTAACATCCCAAAATTCTAAATTTTGGAATGTTATAATAAATAAATAAATATGATTGTTGTGTGTTTGATTGTGTGAAGTTGGGTGGAAATTGAATGTCATTTGAATGTATATTTGAATTGTTTTTAACTCAAAGTGGCTTTTGAGTTTTATTCAAAAAACTTTTCTGACAAAGAACACTGGAACAAAGTGTTGAGAGGGAGTAACATGACACCCCAAAAATGTTGGAATAATTTTTCCATAGAGTTTTGAAAGCATTAGGATTTTTGTTTGAATTAAAAAAATCATTTTTCAAAAAGTATTTTATTTTCCCCTGGAAAATATCCCATTAAATTGCGCTTATTTGTCTGATCATTTTGATATATAATACTCCTATATTTTATTTACATTTTATTTTCTAAAATGATTTTTCTTCGCGGGTTATTTTAAAAAAAGGAAGGTTCTTTTTTTGGGGCCAAATCCGGCCCGATCCGAACCGGATCATCTCTTCCCTCCAGGCGAGATACTCCCGATCTCCAGCCACCGCCGGAGCACCGCCGGAATCACGGGATTCGCAAAATCCCTCGGCCCCTCCTCCAAGCCGACCTCCCCCCCATAAATAGCCACCTCCCGCACCCATTCCTCCCTAGTCCCTCCTCTCCTCGCCCCACATCGCCGCGCCGCCCCGCCGGAGTTCGCCGGAGCCGCCGCCACCATTTGCTCCGCCCCACCCACCGCCGGCCCTCCCCGCCACCCGCCGCCGCCACTAACCGCTCCGCCGCCCCCGCCAGTCCCCTCGCCTGGCCCGGAGGACCACCGGAGCCACGCCGCCCGAGCCCCTCGCCGGAACAGCTACAGTAACCCCGACCTGCCTTTTTCCGTTCTGTTTTTAAAACAGAATAGTGTCAATCTTGTAAAATCCATAGTTAATTATCTACGATGTATTTTTGAGTGATTCCAACTGCGTTGGATCACAAATTTTATGAAGTTTCTGTTAGTACAATTGGATTTCATATTTGAGAAGTTTAAATTTGTGTTTGTATGAATTTTCTCAAATCACTAGATTTGAGCTATTTTGAGTCAGGAATATTATTTTTTGACCGATTCTTTTTGCTACTGGTTTCTTATTAGACTAGCTACGCAGTAGTGTTTAGTTTGCATGTTAGTGATTTATTTAAATTAGTTTTTTATTGTAAACAGTACTGTTTACTCTGTTTTTAGTCCTGTTTGTAATTTAATTATTATTAATTAGTTTTAATTATTTTCTTTTGCTGGTTTTCTCTAGTGTAGTATATATTCTGTTGTTTAACAGTAGGTAAATTTTAGATTTATTAGAATTAGTATTCTTGAGGTTCTAGGTGTTGTTTGTTGCATGACTATATTGCTAGTAGTAGTAATAGTATTATTTTATTGTTTTGCTAGAATTTTATTATAGGAAAAATACTTTCTGTTATTTAGTGAATAATTATTTGTAACATCCCAAAATTCTAAATTTTGGAATGTTATAATAAATAAATATGATTTTTTGTTTGAATTATGTGTGATTGCTTGTGTGAAGTTGGGTGGAATTTGAATGTCTTTTGAAAGTTTTATTTGAATTGTTTTTAACTCAAAGTGGCATTTAAATTTTAATCAGAAACTTTTCTGACAAAGAACACTTGAACAAAAGTGTTGAGAGGGATTAACATGACACCCCAAAAATGTTGGAAGAATTTTCCCGATGAGTTTTGAAAGTCATTTGGATTTTTGTTTGAATTTAAAAAAATGATTTTCAAAAAGTATTTTATTTGCCCGTGAAAACTATCCCATTAAATTGGGCTTATTTTTCTGAGAATTTTGATATATAATACTCCTATATTTTATTTACATTTTATTTTCTAAAATGATTTTTATTGCCGAGTTATTTTAAAAAAGGAAAGGGATTTTCTTTTTTGAGCCAAATCCGGCCCAAATCGCCACGCATCATCTCCTTCCTTCCACCAGCTCGCCCGATCCCTGCAGATCTCGCCGGAGATCGCCGGAATCACGGGATCCCGCGATCTCTCTCTTCTCCTCGTCCAAGCCAGCCCCCACCCCTATATATACCGCACCCCGCAATCCATCCCCCCCCCCCCCCCCCCCCGTCGCTGCGCCACCTCGCCGGAGTTCGCCGGACCACCGCCGCCATTGCCGCCCCGCCCCACCCCCCCCCCCCCCCCCCCCCCCCCCCCCCCCCCCCCCCCCCCCCCCCCCCCCCCCCCCCCCCCCCCCCCCCCCCCCCCCCCCCCCCCCCCCCCCCCCCCCCCCCCCCCCCCCCCCCCCCCCCCCCCCCCCCCCCCCCCCCCCCCCCCCCCCCCCCCCCCCCCCCCCCCCCCCCCCCCCCCCCCCCCCCCCCCCCCCCCCCCCCCCCCCCCCCCCCCCCCCCCCCCCCCCCCCCCCCCCCCCCCCCCCCCCCCCCCCCCCCCCCCCCCCCCCCCCCCCCCCCCCCCCCCCCCCCCCCCCCCCCCCCCCCCCCCCCCCCCCCCCCCCCCCCCCCCCCCCCCCCCCCCCCCCCCCCCCCCCCCCCCCCCTTCGTTCTGTTTTTAAAACAGAATAGTTTCAATCTTGTAAAATCCATAGTTAATTATCTACGAGGTATTTTTGAGTGATTCCAACTGCGTTGGCTCACAAATTTTATGAAGTTTCTATTAGTACAATTTTATTTCATATTTGAGCAGTTTAAATTTGTGTTTGTATGAATTTGCTCAAATCACTAGATTTGAGCTATTTTGAGTTAGGAATATTATTTTTGACCGATTCTTTTTGCTACTGGTTGCTTATTAGCCTAGCTATACAGTAGTGTTCAGTTTGCATGTTAGTGATCTATTTAAAATATCTTTTTATTGTAAATAGTACTGTTTACTCTGTTTTTAGTCCTGTTTGTAATTTAATTATTATTAATTAGTTTTAATTATTTTCTTTTGCTAGTTTTCGCTAGTGTAGCATATATTCTGTTGTTTAACAGTAGGTAAATTCTAGGATTTATTAGACTTAGTATTCTTGAGGTTCTAGGTGTTGTTTGTTTCATGACTATATTGCTAGTAGTAGTAATAGTATTATTTTATTGTTTTGCTAGAATTTTATTATAGGAAAAATATTTTCTGTTAATTAGTGAATACATATTTTTACTCTCTGTTAAGTAATTGTTTTAGGCTTTTTACTTGCTGTTAGTAGAGTTGATTGTGTTGTAGGTTAGTGTTATGCTTTGCTTTGAGTGATTTGGAGTTTTATTTGGTTTTTGCCTTCGATCATATTTCGACTTCATTGTTATTTTGATTGTTATGATTGAGTGCTAGAATGTTTGCTTATGTGAATACTATGCTTGCTTGTATAGATTTCATCGGAGAGTGATGACTAGTTTATCAAGTTTCTGAGAGCGATAATATCTTCATCAACTTACCAGGCAAGTTCACTTTGACCATGTTATCCATACCCATGTTTTTATTGCATTTAGTGTCACCATTCATGATCCCTCCAGTAGTGTTATTGACTTCTTGTAGTTGAGTAGAATGCATGAGGTAGGAACCCATCTCCCTGTTACCAAGCCCGGGACGTAATATAGTTTTAATGCTACGCTAAAGTAGACGGGGTTTGGTATGAGTGCTCGGGAGTGGTGTGAGAATGGAGGACTCTACGTCAATGAAGACAACTTCATGATGGCATCTGCAAGGACTGCATCTTCAATACCTCAAGACTCGAGACAAGAATTCAATACACACTACTGGGTGAAGGACGGTTGACGGGCACCCTGGAGCAACCAGTGGATGGCCGGGATGCATGGAGAAGCGCCATGACATCTTGCGGAAAGCTTCACCCAGACTCAAAGAGACGGAAGAATATTGGTATGAGTGCTCGGGAGTGGTGTGAGAATGGAGGACTCTACGTCAATGAAGACAACTTCATGCCCCCCCCCCCCCCCCCCCCCCCCCCCCCCCCCCCCCCCCCCCCCCCCCCCCCCCCCCCCCCCCCCCCCCCCCCCCCCCTGGGACGGTGCTAGCAGATGTAGAACTACGGTAGGATTGGATGAGCACCGGACAGTGGTCAGAGAAACTCTTCGGAAGACCATGTTTCGGTCGTCTTGTTCTCAAACACCCTGAAGTGCGAGAACATAAAAAGAGGGATCGAATCTTGCGGGTAAAGTGTACAAACCTCTGCAGAGGGTTTAAAACCTAATCGATTAGCCGAGTCCCCGGTTACGGACAACTTGAGCCTCTGGACTTGGATTTATCTCGGAACTCTCAACACTGGACTGATAACTTAATTGTGGGCAACTTATGATGATTCGGGCTATGAGACATCGGTTGGCGGAACCATGTCATGATAGAAAACTCCGTAGTACAGACTCCAGATATTCCTTTGTTGTAAGGAAAGTAAAACCAGCTTTTACGCAAAACAAAACTCAGACACAGAGCCACAAAGCCATACTGCATATAGTATAGTTTTTATCATCTGTTTCTCTTATTGGTGATCTTGCCGGTACATTCAATGTACTGACCTACACGGCTGCAACGTATCATGTTGCAGATATTTCTCGACGAGTAAGGGTTACGATATAGGGTTACGGTCTACACTCAACCTGCCGATGGCGTTGATGGGACTCCACACTCGATTATTGGTTTCCGCTGTGACTTGTGAGGTATATATCAGTTTTACGTTATTTATACATGTGATTGCACTTTGATATATACATTGATGTACTATGTGTGCCAGCATACTGATCCAGGGATGGCACAGATACACAGAGGCTTGACCGTCTGAGGTCGGGTCGCTACATTATTTTTACCTTGTGTTAAGTAATTGTTTACGCTTTTTACTTGTTGTTAAGTAGAGTTGTTGTGGTGTAGATTAGCCCAATAAGTTTATTTGAGTGATTTGGAGTTTTATTTGGTTTTTGCCTTCGATCCTATTTTGATTTCGTTGTTATTTTGATTGTTATGATTGAGTGCTAGAATGTTTGCTTATGTGAATACTATGCTTGCTTATATAGATTTCAATGGAGTGACGAATAGTTATACCAAGTCATTATTCTGAGAGCGTTTTATCTTCATCAAGTAATACCAGGCAAGTTCACTTTGACCATGTTATTCATACCCATGTTTTTATTGCATTTAGTGTCCCCATTCATGATCCCTCCAGTAGTGTTATTGACTTCTTGTAGTTGAGTAGAATGCATGAGGTAGGAACCCATCTCCCTGTTATCAAGCCCGGGACGTTATTTATTTTTATGCTACGCTATGGTAGACGGGGTTGGTATGAGTGCTCGGGAGTGTTGTGAGTATGAAGGACCCCCTACGTCAATGGCGACAAATTCATGATGGCATCGGCAAGGACTGCATCTTCAGGACTTCAAGACCTCAAGATTTCGAGACTCGAGACAAGAATTCAATACACACTACTGGGTGAAGGACAGATTTGATGGGCACCCTGGAGCAACCAGTGGATGGCCGGGATGCATGGAGAAGCGCCATGACATCTTGCAGAAAGCTTCACCCAGACTCAAAGAGACGGAAGAATATTTCATGCCCGGAAGCTTACCTGTGCAACCGCAAGTCATTATGGGCTCTGGCTTGGTTGATGTTAGTGGTGACTCTGGCTGGGACGGTGCTAGCAGATGTAGAACTACGGTAGGATTGGATGAGCATCGGACAGTAGTCAGAGGAACTCTTCGGAAGACCATGTTTCGATCGTCCTGTTCTCAAACAACATGAAGTGCGAGGACGAAACGGGAGGGATCGAATCTTGCGGGTAAAGTGTACAAACCTCTGCAGAGGGTTAAAACCTAATCGATTAGCCGTGTCCCCGGTTACAGACAACTTGAGTCTCTGGACTTGGATCTATCTCGGAACTCTCAACACCAGATCGAAAAAAAATTAATTGTGGGCAACTTATGATGATATGGGTTATGAGACATCGGTTGGCAGAACCATGTCAGGTATAGGTATCTGCTTTGTAGTAGAGATTTCCTCGACTATCTTTTGATGTAGGGAAAATAAAATTAGCTTTTACGCAAAAACAAAACTCAGACACAGAGGCACAAAGCCATATTGCATATAGTATAGTTTTATCACCTGTTTTTCTTATGGTGATCTTGCCGGTACATTCAATGTACTGACCTACACGGCTGCAACGTATCATGTTGCAGGTTTTCTACCGACGGGTAAGAGTTACGATATAGGGTTACGGTCCGCACTCAACTTGCCGTTGGCATTGATGGGACTCCAAACCCGTTTGACTGCTTCCGCTGAGATTTGTAAGGTATATATCAGTTTTACGTTATTTATACATGTGATTGCACTTTGATATATACATTGATGTACTGTGTGTGCCAGCATACTGATCCAGGGATGGCACAGATACACAGAGGCTTGACCGTTTGAGGTCGGGTCGCTACATCTTCCTCTTGATGCAAACCCATGGAAACAAACCTAACCCCACATAGAACTCACACGTAGATCATGGGTTAGTACACAAAGCGTAATGGACAATGCTTACCATACCATGGGATCACTTTATCCCTCTCGGTACATCTTGTACGCTTTGTGTGTTGATCAACTTGATTCACTCTTGACTTAGCCTTGATCAACCTTGTATCGTGTCTTCTACATGACCACTCTTTGGATAATTCCTTGAATAGCACATTGGTTAACATATAAACTCCTTGAAACCAACAAATGGACTTCAAGAAATTCCTATGGACAAATCCTTCAAATATAACTCAAGACAACCATTAGTCTATAGAGATTTTCATCAATTACCAAAACCAAACATGGGGGCACCGCATGTTCTTTCAATCTCCCCCATTTTGGTAATTGTTGACTATCACTTTCAAGAGAGTTTATACAAGGAATTATACATCACCAACCATGCAATGCAATAACCAATGATGCATGCGTATGTGATGCAAATGCTAAGGAACAAAACCAAAGCAAGAAGAAATAACTCTGTAAACTTCTCCACAAAACTCTCTGAAACTTCTCCCCCATTGGCATCGATTGCCAAAATGGGCGAAACCCCCCCCCCCCCCCCCCCCCCCCCCCCCCCCCCCCCCCCCCCCCCCCCCCCCCCCCCCCCCCCCCCCCCCCCCCCCCCCCCCCCCCCCCCCCCCCCCCCCCCCCCCCCCCCCCCCCCCCCCCCCCCCCCCCCCCCCCCCCCCCCCCCCCCCCCCCCCCCCCCCCCCCCCCCCCCCCCCCCCCCCCCCCCCCCCCCCCCCCCCCCCCCCCCCCCCCCCCCCCCCCCCCCCCCCCCCCCCCCCCCCCCCCCCCCCCCCCCCCCCCCCCCCCCCGTGTTCTAAAGACACCAGTGAAGCTCCCCATGATTTGTGCACTACTTAGAATATTTGCATTATGATACCAAGTGCACAAAATAGGATCATCACTCCCCCAAAATCAATATAAACTCACAACAAGTGCAAGTGGGCTAAGATAAGAGATAAGGCATAGCTCTTGCAACAAGCACATGGTTGAGCAACATGTAAAAGAGGCAACTTACGAAGGGGCTCAACCAAAAGGATGTGTGTGATTCATGGCAAAGCACTTGATAAGACTAATATATGAATGCGCATTAAGCATCAACAGAGTCTTAAATAATGATATACAAGGTGCAAGACATGTCCTTTCCACACACACACACTCAACTAGCAAATGGGTTCACAAGCTCTCCAAAAAGCAACTTAAAAACCAAAACTTGTGACGACCCATGGTGAAGATAGACAATGATGGCTTGGTCAAGAGGAGGGATACCAAACGAAATGGAAAGCCTCGTCAAGACAAGAAAGATAAAAATAATCTTCACCACAAAAGAGTGCATCAAGGTGCAACGATATAAGACCCGCACTCAAGATAAATCCTTTCACAAAACCACCAAGGAAAAAAATGGATGTGAAAGAATAAGGATATCAACTAGAGATGTAACTTCTCTCAAGTGTATAAGATTCTAGGTAGATCAAAATCATGATGATATCAATCCACAAAGAAGGATGAACACGCGAAATAGTTACACAAAGGAAAGAACAAGATATCCACAAGGAAGTCATAAATATACCAATAAGATGTTTGCTTGAAAGCATAACACATGGCTAGATATGGTCTTATTGTATATAAATGAACTCCTACCACACCTCCATCAAAGACATCACAACTAGCAACAAGAGATCATCGTTGGGATGCTTTGAGAAAGGAAACAAGTATACAAGATGAAATGAATATCATGCCAAGATGCAACCTACACAAGGTTGAATGCAAGAGAGGAATGCATGAATAGATACTTGTTACCGAGATAGCATTGGAAGGATGTAGAAGATACCAATTGAAGGTATTAGATAGTAGTTCATTGAACATCCTAGCTTGACTCCAATAAGCACATGGTGACACCACCTTCCTTGTGAGTGAGCTGAGCATCCAATGCATCTCCAATTGTTCCTAGAACAACAACACAAACAAAATGGTACCCAGACTCATTGGGACCAAAGAGTTAGAAACACCAATACATAGGACAAACTCCACATAAATATGTGCACATAGATATGAAAATAAATATCATGCACATCTCATCCAAGTTGAAACTTGGTGGAGCTTCCCCTATATATTGAGTCAAAGAAAGAAAGCATGCCAAAGAAAATACATGAAGTAAATATGCAAGCTAAAGACTTTCAAGAACCAACACCAAATGAAAAAGGAATACCAAGTGAAAAGGATACCAAATTGAGAAATCATCACTTGGAAGATATCAATTAAAAGATACATCATGGAATGAGATATCCATTGATACACGCAAAAAGAAAGATGTCGAACTCCCAAAAGAGAGAATGGTTCCAAACAAACCAAACACTCTACAAAGTTTCATGATGGCACAAAGTACCAAAAAGAAACGGTTTGTGTTTCACCAACACACACTTCATAAGGATCACAAGGTGAGCATTCTAAGAAAAATAGGATCGCTCCCCCAAGCATTGTGCATTATAGAGAATTTGCATTTGAATACAAAATGCACAAGATGGGATCACCACTTTCACTATATCTATAAAAACATTAGACAAGCTCAAGGAATTAACAAGATCCGCAAGTGGTATGGAATACAATGGGAGTTAACACAATCCTAGGCAAGAGATAAGGCAAATAAAAGCAAAGGCCAATGTAAAGATGATCAACAATTTCTACCACAAAAATGATTACCCATTGTCAAGAGACAAGAAGTATTTGGAAATAATTCCCGGTGGTAGATTTCAGAGATATCCATCATCATCTTCACACCAAACACAAAAGCAAATTGCAACTTGTAGAGCTAACATGCCACCTAGGAACAAGATAATTTACAATATCAATTCTAAGTGACAATATCTCAAATGTACACATTTTCTAGGTTGTAATTTTCACATAGCACATTACTGTCCCATAATGTGATACCAAAGAAAACTTCACAAGAGGCAATAAGAATCCAACAAGAGATAATTAATGGACTATTTAGAATTTGAATTTCTCATGAGAAGACATACCACATAGAGACTAGATAATCTTGTAATATCAATACTAGGTGGTATTCCTCATGTACACACATTTATAGGATTGTGAAGTGCACAAAGCACATCACTCCCCCAAAATGGGATGTTCCATTAATCTCTCACAAGAGCCAACTAAGATACAAACAAGATGCAAAAAGGCTCAACACAATACTCAAATGTACATGATGTGCAAACCAACAAGCAAATTGGAAGCACAACATATACACACATGCAAAGGGGCAAGTAACTTTCATTATAAACAATTTAAGTACAAGTTACCGCAAGGAGGCACATTGGATATAAGATAGAAACTTGATAACCCAATTGACTTGGCTAGAGACAATAAGAATGATGAAGTCCTCTTAATTCTTCATAATGTAGCCAAGTCTCCAATGACCTCCAACAACACCTATTGATCAAGTTTGAGCTTGTTGGTCCCCAACCAAGTTGGGTCCTAAGAGGTTAGTCACAATAGGCTTGGCTACCCAAATGGTTCTTTTCTTGACACCACTTAGAGTACCAACAAATTTGGCAAACACATTGCCAACCTTATCCTTCCCAAGAGAATAGACATCATCAATTATAATAGGGTTGGATAAGGTACCATTCGTGCATGAAGAAGCGACGTGACCTTTCTCATGACATAAGTACCAATGTCTACTCTTCTCCTTCTTCTCACTTGATTTCTCAACTTGAGAAGCATTAGCTTGAGTCTTCTTGGGAAGAGGCCTTTCTTCAACTTGAGGTTGAGCATGAGAATGAACTTGTGGCCGCTTCCCTTGTTGCTTGTCACTAATGGCCTTCTTCTTAAATGGGCAAGATCTAACATGATGCCCTTTAATTTTGCACATGAAGCAAACAATCTTGGCCGAATTCTTGACTTGTTTTTGGCCCTTATTCTTGTTGCTCTTGGACTTCTTCTTCTTATTGGAGTTGAATCCAAGTCCACCTCTGTCATTGGGGGATTTTTGCACCCTCAAGATATTGTTGAGTGTGGACTTTCCTTCATGACACTTTTGCAAGTCAATCTTCAAAGAAGTGACTTGGGCCTTGAGCTCTTTGATTTCCTCTACATGGTTAGTCTCAACAAAAGTACTATAGGAAGTATAAGCTTCAATGTTAGAGCAACAAGGCAAGGAAAGTTATTCATCACAAGATGTAGCAACATTATGAGTGGATGAATTACGAGGCCTAGCACATGTCAATATAGCATTTAGACTTGAAATAGTGCTAGTATCCACATGAGGCTCACTAGATGTTACCTTAGTCATCATAGCCTCATGAGCTATCTTTAGCACATTATGGGATACTAGAAGATCAACATGAGAGCTTGTGAGCTTTTCATGACTTTCTTCCAATTTCCCATAATTGCTAGATAGCAACGCAAGTTGAGTCCTTAGCTCAACATTCTCCTTAAAAATGGATGCTTCACTAGAAATAGAGTTAGTAGCAATAGCATCATCATTAACAACAAGAGAAGAAGGCAACTTTGCAAGCTCTTTTGAATATGAAGCTTTAAGTTGAGCATGAGACTCGGTGAGTTTGATGAGCTCACTCTTAATGACCCTTGAGCCATTTTCGAGGTGCCCAAAGTCCTCAAGGAGTTTAGCATGCGCAACTTTAAGCTTCTCATTTTTAGTTTAAAAATCATTGGCCACCTCAAGAGCTCTATCATGAGATTTCTTCACTCTAGATAATTCTAGAGCAAAAGTCTCCTCAAGAGATTCCTTGGTGGTTTGTTCAAGTTCAAGAGCTTGGGAGAGGTCCACAATCTCATTAGCGTAATCACGCTCATGACCTTCCATTTTCTCAATGGTGACCTCATGCTCCTCGAGATGAGATTCCAACTCCTCAATATATTTCTTGCCCTTAAAGGCAATGGACATGATTTCCATGAAGTTGGAACAAGCAATTTTATTTTTATGAAGAGCTTTAAAAACCATTTCCCCCTCAATTTTTAAGGAGGCAACATTATCACTCTCTTCATCATTATCCTCATCATTATTAGCATTAACATCATCATCAAGAGACATATTGGGGTTCAGCCATAAGGCAAAAAGCAATAGATGACGATGTAGGATCCCTTGAAGCACCGTTCAAGACCACATCTTGTTCCATGGAGTGTTGGGTGTCCTCTACATTGTCAGCACAACAACTCGAGGAAATACATGCATTTTTATCATGGCAACAAGATATAGCAAGCATATCATCATGAGATTTAGTCAAGCAATTTCTACATGATATGCACGGACTCTCAACACAAGCATGTGAAACATTTGGAGTGCTCAAAGTGCTAAAGTCCAAAGATGAAGCATTGCAATAAGAAAGTGATGAAGGATTATCAACAATAAGCCCACTATCATCATTGCAATGAACATCACTACTCACCATGTCATTACCTTGTGGCAAACCACATGTAGATGAAGTAGAAGAAGTTGAGAACACTATATGACCGGAGGTGGAGGGAGGACAATTATCCCCACAAACCTTGGACACACCAAATTTATCTTGAAGCTTTGTCCACAACTCATGAGCATCCCGAAATGGCATGAGTTGAAATACAACTACATTGCTCAAAGCATCGAAAAGCACATTAGAAGCTTGAGCATTGAGACAAGAGTTTTTCTCATGATCTAAAGATAATCTTTGGGGATCCTTTGGAGGAGAAAACCCCATATCTACAATTCACTCTAAGTTTGGGTCCATGACCCTAAAGGGATTAAGCATGCGAATTACCAAAACGTCAAAATTTGTGCCATCGAAACTAAGAGTGTCAGAGAATCCTAAACCCCTAGTCGACATCCTTACTCTCTAGGCGGTTAAGCCTTATAAAGAGAGATGAGGCTCTGATACCAATTGAAAGATCATGGATGTTGCCTAGAGGGGGGGTGAATAGGAGCTTTAAAATAATTTCGGTTTAGCCTTGAACAAATGCGGAATAAAACTAGCGTTTAATTTGTCAAGCACAAAACCTAAATCAACTAGGCTCACCTATGTGCACCAACAACTTATGCTAAGCAAGATAAACAACTAAGTGATAGCAAGATATATAACATGCCATACTATGGCTATCACAAAGTAAAGTGCATAAGTAAAGGGCTTGGGTATGAGATAACCGAGGCATGCAGAGACAACGATGTATCCCGAAGTTCACACCCTTGCGGATGCAATTCTCCGCCCCCCCCCCCCCCCCCCCCCCCCCCCCCCCCCCCCCCCCCCCCCCCCCCCCCCCCCCCCCCCCCCCCCCCCCCCCCCCCCCCCCCCCCCCCCCCCCCCCCCCCCCCCCCCCCCCCCCCCCCCCCCCCCCCCCCCCCCCCCCCCCCCCCCCCCCCCCCCCCCCCCCCCCCCCCCCCCCCCCCCCCCCCCCCCCCCCCCCCCCCCCCCCCCCCCCCCCCCCCCCCCCCCCCCCCCCCCCCCCCCCCCCCCCCCCCCCCCCCCCCCCCCCCCCCCCCCCCCCCCCCCCCCCCCCCCCCCCCCCCCCCCCCCCCCCCCCCCCCCCCCCCCCCCCCCCCCCCCCCCCCCCCCCCCCCCCCCCCCCCCCCCCCCCCCCCCCCCCCCCCCCCCCCCCCCCCCCCCCCCCCCCCCCCCCCCCCCCCCCCCCCCCCCCCCCCCCCCCCCCCCCCCCCCCCCCCCCCCCCCCCCCCCCCCCCCCCCCCCCCCCCCCCCCCCCCCCCCCCCCCCCCCCCCCCCCCCCCCCCCCCCCCCCCCCCCCCCCCCCCCCCCCCCCCCCCCCCCCCCCCCCCCCCCCCCCCCCCCCCCCCCCCCCCCCCCCCCCCCCCCCCCCCCCCCCCCCCCCCCCCCCCCCCCCCCCCCCCCCCCCCCCCCCCCCCCCCCCCCCCCCCCCCCCCCCCCCCCCCCCCCCCCCCCCCCCCCCCCCCCCCCCCCCCCCCCCCCCCCCCCCCCCCCCCCCCCCCCCCCCCCCCCCCCCTTTGGAGGAGAAAAACCCATATCTACAATTCGCTCTAAATTTGGGTCCATGACCCTAAAGAGATTAAGCATGTGAATTACCCAAACATCAAAATTTGTGCCATCAAAACTAAGAGTGTCAGAGAATCCTAAACCCCTAGTAGACATCCTTACTCTCTAGGCGGTTAAGCCCTAAAAAGAGAAACCTGGCTCTGATACCAATTGAAAGATCGATGATGTCGCTTAGAGGGAGGGTGAATAGGCGCTTTAAAATAATTATGGTTTAGGCTTGAACAAATGCGGAATAAACCTAGTGGTTAATTTGTCAAGCAAAAAACCTACAACAACTAGGCTCACCTATGTGCACCAACAACTTATGCTAAGCAAGATAAACAACTAAGTGATAGCAAGATATATGACAAGAAACAATATGGCTATCACAAAGTAAAGTGCATAAGTAAAGGGCTCGGGTAAGAGATAATGGAGGCACGCAGAGATGACGATGTATCCCGAAGTTCACACCCTTGCGGATGCTAATCTCCGTTTGGAGCGGTGTGGAGGCACAATGCTCCCCAAGAAGCCACTAGGGCCACCGTAATCTCCTCACGCACAATGCAAGATGTCGTGATTCCACTAAGGGACCCTTGAGGGCGGTCACCGAACCCGTACAAATGGCAACCCTTGGGGGCGGTCACCGAACCCGTACACTTTGGCAACCCTTGGGGGCGGTCACCGGAACCCATCAAATTGCTCCGGGCGATCTCCACAACCTAATTGGAGACCCCAACGCTTGCCCGGAGCTTTACACCACAATGATTGAGCTCCGAACACCACCAACTGTCTAGGGTGCCCAAGCACCCAAGAGGAACAAGCTCAAGGGTACCAAGCCCGGATGTGGTGGGAGAACAATCATCCCCACAAATCTTGGACACACCATATTTATCTTGAAGCTTTGTCCACAACTCATGAGCCCCCCCCCCCCCCCCCCCCCCCCCCCCCCCCCCCCCCCCCCCCCAAGTCCTTCTCTCCCAAATCCCACCAAAGCAACTAATGCTAGGGAGGAAAATTAGAGGAAGAACGTAGAAGAGAACACGAAGAACTCCAAGATCTAGATCCAAGGGGTTCCCCTCACATAGAGGAGAAAGTGATTGGTGGAAATGTGTATCTAGATCTCCTCTCTCTTTTCCCCCCAAAACTAGAAAGAATCCATGGAGGAATTGAGAGAAAGCAAGCTCGAAGAAGGTCAACAATGAGGGAAGAACACGAGCTAAAGGGATAAGGTTCAATGGGGAAGAAGACCCCCTTTTATAGGACCTCCTGAATCCAACCGTTATGTGCTCAGGTCGTGCACAAGCGGTACTACCGCTTAGCACGGTCAAAATAGCCCAACGAGAGAGTAAAACACGAGCTGTAGTTTTTCCAGAGAGGTAGTACCCGCTCTGGGGAGAGGTAGTACCGCTTACCGCTTATAAGCCGCACTACCGCTCGGGTGGAGAGGTAGTACCACTTACCACTTATAAGAGGTACTACCGCGAAACCCGACACGAAAAAACACATCCCCAGAAGCAGCTGTACTACACACGGCACAGGGCCGAGGTACTGCCGCTTACAAGCGGTACTACCGCTCTAGAGAGCAGTACTACTGCTTGAGGCTTTCAGGAACACAACAGAGAAAACAGAGGATGCAATAAATCCTAAACCGCCACAACTTCTGCATATGAGCTCCGAATTGAGCAAACTCAAGCTTGTTGGATAGATGACGACGAGTAGCATCCAACAGCAATTGATTATAGTAAGAAGAGGTAGGGGAGGTATGCCTAAGATATAGAGGAGTGAAACCTCCAAAAGAGAAGAACCGGCATAACCTCCAACATCGAAAACATCATAGAAGATGCATGTAAACTCCGTTTTTGATGAACTCGAGCTTGTCATCAAGATGACCATAAGCTCTAAGAATCACAAAGAGAACCGGCAAAAACCCCAACATTAAAAACATCATAGAAGATGCATGTGAACTCTATTTTCGATGAACTCGAGCTTGTCATGAAAATGACCATAAGCTCCAAATCTCGTAAGGAGAAGAACCAAACAAGAACCAATAAAGATGATGCAAGGATGCAATGGTTTGAGCTCTCTATGAATGATACGATCAAGCTACTCATCGAGAGCCCCCTTGATAGTATGGCAATCGATCCTATAACCCGGCCTCCCAACTACCACCATGAGACCGGTAAAATAGAAAACCTATCAAGGGCAAACCTTTGCCTTGCACAGAGTCCACTTGAGCTAGATGATGAAGATCTTGACTCCCTCAAGTTGGACCACCTTTCTTGATTGCGTTGGCTCAATGAAGACTAGTTGATTGCTCCCCCATACTCCACTATGGGTGAGCCACTCTTTGGCACATCTTCACAAGTCCATTGACACCACAATGGACGGCAAGCTTCAAGGATGATCTCTTCGTGATGCTCCACTGGAACTTGCACACCGCAATCTTGATGACGATCACCACTTGATGTCATCCTCCATGTGTTGTATGAGATCTTCCTCTTGATGCAAACCCATGGAAACAAACCTAACCCCACATAGAACTCACTCGTAGATCATGGGTTAGTACACAAAGCGTAATGGACAATGCTTACCATACCATGGGATCACTTGATCCCTCTCGGTACATCTTGTACGCTTTGTGTGTTGATCAACTTGATTCACTCTTGACTTAGTCTTGATCAACCTTGTTTCGTGTGTTCTACATGACCACTCTTTGGATAATTCCTAGAATAGCACATTGGTTAACATATAAACTCCTTGAAACCAACAAATGGACTTCAAGAAATTCCTATGGACAAATCCTTCAAATATAACTCAAGACAACCATTAGTCCATAGAGATTTTCATCAATTATTAAAACCAAACATGGGGGCACCGCATGTTCTTTTCACTGGGGCTCTCCAGGGGGACGCAAGCTGAGCCAATCTCCACCTTCATCATCGGACACCTCTATAGATTGGGGCTCAACTGCTCGGGGTGTGACTGGAATTGATCCAAGCAAGCTTTGATAGCGAAGATGGTGAATAGCCTTTCTAAAAGAGTCAAGGTTGATGATGCCTGGCTTCAGCCATGACACAGGCTGAGAGGGTAGCACTGGGCTGGATGGCATGGGGTCGATGGCTTGAGATGCAACTTGACGAGCCTCATGGTATGCTTCCGTGACAACCCGAGTAGCATCGCGGTCCAAGGCTCTAAACTTGGCAAACATCTTACCAATCATCATCCCCTAGGCAGTGATAAACTACACCAGGCGAGCGATTGCTGGGTCATCTTCCTGGATAGTGATGGGATGCTCACATCCTAATTCTGCTGCAACGAGGAAAAAGCAGAACTCCCGCTTCTCCGCCACTTGCGGGAAATGGGATCGAAGGTGTATGATAGCCTCCACAGCAGCGGCCTGAATGGCCAACTTAGTAGTAGGCATGGGTATGCCCTGAAAAATCAAGGACTGACCATCTTCCGTGGGTCCTGGGCAGATCTGCACTTTTGCCTGGTATCGGTGAAGGTGAGGGACGGGTTTCGATTGGAACACTAGGTAATCGGGGCTAGCATTACAGCCAAGGGCTTTGGTGAGCATATCAGCAAGGAGGGGCGGAAAGCCAGCATGATTGACTCTGAAGGTTCGGGTGTAAAAGGTGGGTGCTTTGAGAGAACTGGCCATGGCTTTTGATCTGGGGCTACTAGCTAGGCTTCTCTGCAGGGACATGGCTTACTGAACTATGAGTGCTGCGGCTAGCAGGACGGGGTTTTATATGCAACTAGGCTGTGACACACCGGCATGGCGTGGTCCCTTTCCCTTATTGGTGAAGGGTACGCTATCGGCCGACCAAAGGATAGGGTTGCTGTCCAATCCATGAAAAACTAGGTGGGGGACAGCTGGGGAGGGACGTGTCAGTTCCGACTGCGCCACCTGTTGTTCAACAGTGACCATGCCGGATGCCAGGGATGGGTCAAATCTATGAGGATCATTACGGGTTGATGGTAGTGGTGGTCTAATGCTAGGGTAATCCTATGCCAGCCTGGCTACTCTGATACCATCTCCTATGGCACCCCAATCAGCATGGAGCAGGGGGCCTTCGCACGTCAGCCCAGGATAACACTTGACGCACGACAGCTACATGATACAGCATTCCAGGTACCAAAATATTCATCAATTACATGACATAGAGCATTACATCATTGATGAATACAATGACTGGCATAGCTCTAAGGCTATCTAAATGGCGGCAGAAGTCTTGGTTTGGCGGCTTGACAACTCTGGCTGGGCTCCACAACTCACAGGACTAGCAAGGTTACGACCTAGCGCGACAAGTCTCCTCCTGCAATCTGACCACGTGCAAGGCCAGGTGAGTACTTTGAATGTACTCGCAAGACAACCAAATACATAGCATCCAAACAAGCAGATGACAAAGCAAGTACCGTGCGCATGCAAGAATTTAACTCATAACAACTAAGCATGGCATGATACTAACAAGGAACATGGATCAAACTAAGCATTGGCATATCATAGCATTTCATCTCATAACATGGCATGGCATAGATGCATGAAACTATGCGGAAAAGTAAACTACCAATTACCTCCCATGGAGAATGAAAGCAGTATACTGTTCATCAACCGCTTACTCTGCCACTGCCTCTCTGGGCCAACTCATGACTCACCGAGATCTCATTTCTTGATCATGCCCAAAACAACTCCGTGACATCTTGCGACTATCTCATAGTCCGAGTCACCACATTCCTTATAGCACATTAGTTATCAAATTATTTATATCAGGTTTATCCTCCATTTTGACCAAGACCCGATAGTGTGACCTAGTACAAACTTATGACCATATCCGAGGACGCGGCTATCGATAGTTTATACACACTCTGCAGAGGTTAGCACACTTTACCCACACCACAGAACCCATGGCCTCGTGCTCCCATTCGGGTGGACCAACGGCGTTCTGACGAAACCGATCTATTGCCATGACACTCTCCCGGCCACTCCAACCAACTCCCCTTTGGGCTAAGTCATGGGTGGCCCCGATGCCACTCTGGACATCCAACGGCCACCGCCATGGAAAAACAAAACGGTCCCAAACGAGGACATGAGCTCAATACCAAACACGGGCACACAAGGTTATTGCCGCCTACCGGGCCAGGGTAGCACGCACACATAACCTTTCCTAGTGAGAGGCACTGGCGAGAGGCATGACAATAGACTGCATTAAGGCCTTCCCATAAAGGCAAATGTGGCTGCATCGAAAAAGCTCGGTTCGGTGGCACTATAACTTGATCCCATCGATGACGAAGGAGGTTGTTATTATTAAATCATTTTTCTTAACCACTCCATCATCATCCTTATTATGAGCATGATAACATGAACATGTAACATGCAAATGCATTAACAACCAAATAATACCAAGCTTCTCAAGTGGACAGCTATAGCATATGAGGCAGGGCAATACAAGATACAAGTATATCAATAATGTAACGTAATCATAATAGCACTGATAAACATGGCATGAGACTAGATCAAAGTATCAACATGATATTATCAATAAAAGTATTCTAGCTAACATGACAAACTATATCATGAAGTAAAGGCATGACATGGAAAACAATACGAACATATAGCACACATTTTATAAATGCAGACGGAAACATAATATGAACATACTGCAGCTACACACACAGAGGGTGCAAGCGAAGTCAACATGCAAGTCTGGGGCTCATGATAAGAGGTTGGCTTGCCTGGGGGTCGAGGAATACTCAGGGAAGAAGTGCAATCATCTCGCGGAATAATTTGCCAGAAAAGGGTTCCCTCTCAGAGGGGCTGGATATAGGACAAGGGTAAAATGGGTATTTTTAGAATGTGCAAACATTATGAAAATAACACCATCAGAAAGGGCTCGACGAACAGAGAACGTGAGTGCTGGAATCACCTCAATCAGAGTTATGGTTGCAAAGTTGTGGCCGTTCATTCGTTAGGCAGAAAACAAACAGAAAACTGTACGTTTCTGTCCTTAACGGGCGAACGTTCACAAAGTAACCGGTTCGGCTGGTGGGCTAGGCAGCAAGCGCACTTTCCAGAATACGCTTTCGCGCAGGGAAAGCGGATTTCAGCCGTAGCTGCAGCGAAGTGCGTCTTCGCCTTGGGAAAACATATCAACCTGAATACGTCTCCACTTGAACGGGTCAACGGGGCACTTGGTCAGCGCTGAGGGACTGACTCGTGGGGCCCACCGCGTCTTCTTTCTCCTCTCCCTGGTCTTCATCTTCTTCGTGACGCAGAGAACAGGGGCGGGCTGGCCGCCGGCCTGGCCGTCACCTCGCCACTCGAGAGGGCCGGCCGACGAGTGAAGGGGCTCCGCCATTCCACGCCGTGTCCGCTGATGGCCGCGGGGCCGCTCGGGAAGGGCTGCAGCGCCGGGACCATGGGAAGCCTGCGGTGGCCAAAGAGCTTCGACGGGGAGGCGTGCCGGCAGGGCTCCCCAAAGGAACTGGAGGGTGGCGGCGGTCTTCTGGCATCCAGGGAGGGCCGAGGGCGCCGAAGGGAATGAAGGGGAAGGGCCACAGGCCTGTGATGGTCGAGGAGAACGGGCGGTGGTGGCTCGGCCATTGGAGTGGATGGGAGGAGCTCCGAGGCGAGTGGGAGAGGTTGTGGACTGCGAGGGAGCTCGGGGCATGCTTAAAAAGCCGCGGGGAAGGCTCGAGAAGGAGGGAGAGGCGGCACACGGTTGGCGACGTGTCCGTGCTCTGGCGACGGACGCGGTGCCGGCACGCGCGGCCAAGGGTCACGGGGGAACGAGAACGCGATGAGGGGGAGCGGACGAAGGTCACGGAGTCGAGCAACGCCAGCGCATACTGTGCGGCAATGAGGACGGCTCGTCGGGGAAGAAATCGAAGGGGAGAGGGGTCCAGGAGAAAGAGGACGTCTAGGCTGAGCTGTTGGACACGATTGGACAAGCCAGGGCTGGCCGGAGCAGGCCCGCCGGCGTCAACAGTGGCTAGACCACCGTTTTGGCTGGCCCAACCCGTGGTCACCATAGACAAGGCATGTTCTGGCATTCTCAAGGATGCCAACTCATGTCTACAGGATGACACACTGCTCAACTAGACAAGATATCAGGCTGGAATAAGCTGGAAGGCTCTGGAGTGGGAGAAACTTGCAAAAACAAGTTCCAACAGCAACCTGTTTGATAGATTCATCAGGCAGTGCATAGCTCCATTTGTCCTCAGGTTTGGGTGAGGATGGTCACTTACTAAGGTGACCACCGTGCCAAAATATCTGCCCAAAATGATGAGTCTAGCTGGTACTTGCTTTGCAATGTGCCCAACTGGCCAGAAATGCAAATGAGGGTGCTGGGGAAAAATGGCTAGATGGAATGAGCTGAATTTTGGTGGAAGGTGATTATATAATCATGAGAGACTGATGGAAAAGTTTTAGCTCATTTTGATCATCCATGAAGGTACTTCCTTCACAGACAAGCAATCTAAACAGAAACTTGAGAAAATTGCAGGGGACAATAGGCTTGATGAAATGAGCTGGTTCTTGGTATACATGGGTTATTTATCAATGTTAATCACCCTGAAAAATTCTAGCTCAAAAAGAGCAAGGGGTCAAGCACTTCCTTTGCAAAAATTTCAGACAGCGCAGAAACTTGCATTGGATCATGTGCTCAAATTATGGACTGTGGAGCATGGGTTCAGATGGAAATGGTGAATATATAGCAAGGACAAGCTCCACAAATTATTTGGGAATTTCCTTGCTACCAAAATGATAGTTCCTTTAGAAAGTGGCAGAAATGCAATATTGGCTTAAAATAGGAAAAGGCAATTTCCCTTATTTAATTATGGCCAATATTTTTAGGAGAGCTCAATACGGTCAGAAAGAATATCTTCACAAGTTTTCAGGAGCTTTGTAGATAGATAGGTATTTTCCTGGATTTAATTCCTTTAAACAGCAGAAAAAGGAATTAATTTGTAAAGAAATATATTGCAAATGACTTGCCAATATTTTTGCGTATCCAAGGTTTAAGGTTATAGGAGAACCTCTGGGAATATTTGGAGGATCAACAGGGCAAGGCAAATGAGGGCTCCTTTGTAATTACAAAGGTCAGATTTGAAATTCCAAATATTGGAATTAGGGTTTGAATGGTCTTGAGATGATGCAAATGAGGTCTTCCCATAATCAGAGACACGGACAAGGTTTTGAAAGGTTAAAAATTGCCTGGATTCTCAGGATCATCCAGCAAACTCCGGAGAAAGATTTTGAAAGGAGTGCTAGGAAGGAATAACAACGCAAAAATTGATAACCCAATTTTTGGGCTGTTACAAACCTTCCCCCCTTAAGAGAATCTCGTCCTCAAGATTCCTAGGGTTATAGCAAGAATGATATTCACCCTGGGAAAAACCTCTGGGTTAACTGTTAACCCTTTGGTTGCATACAAATGAGTTGGGGTACCGATAATTGGTGCACCCAGGAAGAGATACGGATATCGCAAGGCTATCTCCACGGCTAGGGGCAACTCAGGATCAGATTCCTGAAACTGCTGCAAGCACCCCAATGAACAGTGGTCTCTCCTGATGACAGGTGGGTCCAGGGCCCACTGGCAGCCTCCTTCTTCACCTCCAACTCGCTGATTCTTCTTCGCTGCTGCTCCGTGTGTGGCTTCGCGCATCGCAAATCTAGCTCCTAGGGCACTAAGCACCCTAGTACCGTAGTGCGCGGTGTGCACGGTGCCGGTGCAAAGAGCACTCACATCGCGGGCCAGCACCTTGTCGGCACTGCTCACGGATTCGCCTCCTGGATGCCGGGGATCGAGCAATGAGCGAACCTCCTGGACCTCGCTCACCATACACCGGGGTTGGGCTATAAAAGACGACAGCGTGGCTCTTCTCCAACTCACACAATGCCGCTCTACTACCTCTTCGGTTTGGACGAGATCGAGCCGAGCTCCTTCGGCGAGGCGGTGTTCTTGGCGGGGCTACGGTTGTTCCTCGCTACGCCGTTGGGCACATTGGTCTGCTCGTCGATCATCCTACTGATGCTCATCAAGAATGATCGGGCTCGAGGCAACGCGCGTCCGAGGGTGGGGGCTCAAGATGCAGAAGAAGATGGTGCGGTGGGTGGTCCTCCGCCACGCTTGCTCCTCTGCCGCTTCGCGCCGGTGGAGTAAGCGTGTGCTCTGGTGGGGCGGGACATCGACTTGCCTGGCGTCACACAAGGCAATGATGGTGGTGGCGTCGGGTCCGGGTGCAGGTGAGGTGGCTTCGCCAGCTCAAAAATTACACTGATGGTTCCACGGAGGAAAAACTTCATGGATAGCTCCACGAAGAGTAGGCGTCGAGGTAGAATTAGAGTTGGAATCTGTATTGGGGTAGTTGTACTCGCTCGAGTGAAATAAAGTTGGTAGTGTTCCTCCGGAAATGCAATTGGGGCTATCGAAAAATAATTAGGGACGAGGAATGGCCAGATGGAAATGCCTCTTCGAGGCTCTGGATCTGGAAATTTGGCACACGGGGTATGCACAGATAGGGATAGGGATGTGACTTTGCATTCCCTTGAGTACTGCTCAGTCGTACTCGTGGGTGAACCTGGTATGCGTGCATTATGCAGTACATTCTAAACCAACATGCAAACAGATTCAACACACATGCAAAGGAAAAACACATCAAACAAATCACACTAAGGTGTTTTAATGCTAGTGGGTATATGTACTCCTGGTATACATATACCTACACCAGCTCACATTTTATTAGGGACTCAGGATGAGTCAATGTTGTTGGCGTATGTTCTCTACTGATTAAAAATCTTTTTAGAAACACCTTGCCATCCCTGTCAAACATTTCTGCTTGATAGAGAGACAAACAAACCAAACCACAGAACAAAGAAGCATACATAGAACAACACACAGGTTACAAGCAATACAAACATACAACAAACACGAACGCGCTACGCATCTAGAAGCAACAACTCACTCCGAGATACATGGTTCTATCCTCTAGTGAGGATGAACCGATAGACTGGACTTACTCGCAGCATCGCCTGACCGCGCGATTGGGTTACACAAATGCCTAGTCTTGCTGGGTGAAAGATCGTGGATGTCGCCTAGTGGGGGGGGGGGGCCCCCCCCCCCCGGGGTGAATAGGCGCTTTAAAATAATTACGGTTTAGGCTTGAACAAATGCGAAATAAAACTAGCGTTTAATTTATCAAGCACAAAACCTAAATCAACTAGGCTCACCTATGTGCACCAACAACTTATGCTAAGCAAGATAAACAACTAAGTGATAGCAAGATATGTAACATGCCATACTATGGCTATCACAAAGTAAAGTGCATAAGTAAAGGGCTTGGGTAAGAGATAACCGAGGCACACAGAGACGACAATGTATCCTGAAGTTCACACCCTTGCGGATGCTAATCTCCGTTTGGAGCGGTGTGGAGGCACAATGCTCCCCAAGAAGCCACTAGGGCCACCGTAATCTCCTCACGCTCTCGCACAATGCAAGATGCCGTGATTCCACTAAGGGACCGTTGAGGGCGGTCACCGAACCCGTAAAAATGGCAACCCTTGGGGGCGGTCACCGAACCCATACACTTTGGCAACCCTTTGGGGCGGTCACTGGAACCCGTCAAATTGCTCGGGGTGATCTCCACAAACTAATTGGAGACCCCGACGCTTGCCCAGAGCTTTACACCACAATGATTGAGATCCGAACACCACCAACCGTCTAGGGCACCAAGGCACCCAAGAGGAACAAGCTCAAGGGTACCAAGCACCCAAGAGTAATAAGCTTCTCAACTTGAAACTTCCACGTATCACCATGGAGAACTCAAACCGATGCACAAAATGCAATGGCAAGGGCACACGGAGTGCCCAAGTCCTTCTCTCCCAAATCCCACCAAAGCAACTAAAGCTAGGGAGGAAAATGAGAGGAAGAACGAAGAAGAGAACATGAAGAACTCCAAGATCTAGATCCAAGGGGTTCCCCTCACATAGAGGAGAAAGTGATTGGTGGAAATGTGGATCTAGATCTCCTCTCTCTTTTCCCCCAAAAAACTAGCAAGAATCCATGGAGGGATTGAGACAAAGCAAGCTCGAAGAAGGTCAACAATGAGGGAAGAACACGAGCCAAAGGGATAAGGTTCAATGGGGAAGAAGACCCCCTTTTATAGGACCTCCCGAATCCAACCGTTATGTGCTCAGGTCATGCACAAGCAGTACTACCGCTTGGAGGAACGATACTACTGCTTAGCACGGTCAAAACAGCCCAACGAGAGAGAAAAACACGACCTGTAGTTCTGCCAGAGAGGTAGTACCGCTCTAGGGAGAGGTAGTACCGCTTACCGCTTATAAGCGGTACTAACGCTTGGGTGGAGAGGTAGTACCGCTTACCGCTTATAAGAGGTACTACCGCGAAACCCGACACGAAAAAACGCATCCCCAGAAGCAGCGGTACTACGCGCGGCACAGGGCCGCGGTACTGCCGCTTACAAGCGGTACTACCGCTCTAGAGAGCAGTACTACCGCTTGAGGCTTTCAGGAACACAACAGAGAAAACAGAGGATGCAATAAAGCCTAAACTGCCACAACTTATGCATATGAGCTCCGAATTAAGCAAACTCAAGCTTGTTGGATAGATGACGACGAGTAGCATCCATCAATGACTGATTATAGTAAGAAGAGGCAGGGGAGGTATGCCTAAGATATAGAGGAGTGAAACCTCCAAAAGAGAAGAACCGGCATGACCTCCAACATCGAAAACATCATAGAAGATGCATGCCCCCCCCCCCCCCCCCCCCCCCCCCCCCCCCCCCCCCCCCCCCCCCCCCCCCCCCCCCCCCCCCCCCCCCCCCCCCCCCCCCCCCCCCCCCCCCCCCCCCCCCCCCCCCCCCCCCCCCCCCCCCCCCCCCCCCCCCCCCCCCCCCCCCCCCCCCCCCCCCCCCCCCCCCCCCCCCCCCCCCCCCCCCCCCCCCCCCCCCCCCCCCCCCCCCCCCCCCCCCCCCCCCCCCCCCCCCCCCCCCCCCCCCCCCCCCCCCCCCCCCCCCCCCCCCCCCCCCCCCCCCCCCCCCCCCCCCCCCCCCCCCCCCCCCCCCCCCCCCCCCCCCCCCCCCCCCCCCCCCCCCCCCCCCCCCCCCCCCCCCCCCCCCCCCCCCCCCCCCCCCCCCCCCCCCCCCCCCCCCCCCCCCCCCCCCCCCCCCCCCCCCCCCCCCCCCCCCCCCCCCCCCCCCCCCCCCCCCCCCCCCCCCCCCCCCCCCCCCCCCCCCCCCCCCCCCCCCCCCCCCCCCCCCCCCCCCCCCCCCCCCCCCCCCCCCCCCCCCCCCCCCCCCCCCCCCCCCCCCCCCCCCCCCCCCCCCCCCCCCCCCCCCCCCCCCCCCCCCCCCCCCCCCCCCCCCCCCCCCCCCCCCCCCCCCCCCCCCCCCCCCCCCCCCCCCCCCCCCCCCCCCCCCCCCCCCCCCCCCCCCCCCCCCCCCCCCCCCCCCCCCCCCCCCCCCCCCCCCCCCCCCCCCCCCCCCCCCCCCCCCCCCCCCCCCCCCCCCCCCCCCCCCCCCCCCCCCCCCCCCCCCCCCCCCCCCCCCCCCCCCCCCCCCCCCCCCCCCCCCCCCCCCCCCCCCCCCCCCCCCCCCCCCCCCCCCCCCCCCCCCCCCCCCCCCCCCCCCCCCCCCCCCCCCCCCCCCCCCCCCCCCCCCCCCCCCCCCCCCCCCCCCCCCCCCCCCCCCCCCCCCCCCCCCCCCCCCCCCCCCCCCCCCCCCCCACCGCATGTTCTGTCAATCTCCCCCATTTTGGTAATTGTTGACAATCACTTTCAAGAGAGTTTATACAAGGAATTATGCATCACCAACCATGCAATGCAACAACCAATGATGCATGCGTATGAGATGCAAAAGCTAAGGAACAAAACCAAAGCAAGAAGAAATAACTCTGTAAACTTCTCCACAAAACTCTCTGAAACTTCTCCCCCATTGGCATCGATTGCCAAAATGGGCGAAAAGCTTAGAAGGCCAATATAAAAAGTGTTCCTCCATAAATTGTGTATTTCTCAAGAAGAGAGGAATGCAATACACATACCCAAATATAAATACTTGGAGGAAGACAAACTATATTGAGGATCCAAAGATTGCAAAAGGATGATATGCCACAAAGACATAACAAAGAAAGAAACAAGCAATCAAGCAATCAAAAGACACCAATTGAAACAAGCAATCAAAATATACCAATTGAACCAACTAAACCAATGATCCTACGAGCCACATGAAAAAAAGATATTATGATAAGAGCATAGAAGTGTTCTATAGAAACTAGAGAAGCTCCCCATGTTTTGTGCATTATTTAGTTTTGTATTTGGATAAAACGAGCACAAAATAGGATCGTCACTCCCCCAAAATCACTAGAACCTCACGACAAGTGCAAGAGAGCAAATAGAAAATTTCAACCTAACACTTGCAAGAGAGCAACGGAGTGTTCTAAAGACACCAGTGAAGCTCCCCATGATTTGTGCACTACTTAGAATATTTGCATTATGATACCAAGTGCACAAAATAGGATCATCACTCCCCCAAAATAAATAGAAACTCACAACAAGTGCAAGTGGGCTAAGATAAGAGATAAGGCATAGCTCTTGCAACAAGCACATGGTTGAGCAACATGTAAAAGAGACAACTTACGAATGGGCTCAATCAAAAGGATGTGTGTGAGTCATGGAAAAGCACTTGATAAGACTAATATATGGATGAGCATTAAGCATCAACATAGTCTTAAATAATGGGATACAAGGTGCAAGACATGTCCTTCCCACACACACACACACTCAACTAGCAAATGGGTTCACAAGCTCTCCAAAAAGCAACTTAAAAACCAAAACTTGTGATGACCCATGGTGAAGATAGACAATGATGGCTTGGTCAAGAGGAGGGATACCAAATAAAATGGAAAGCCTCATCAAGACAAGAAAGATAAAAAGAATCTTCACCACAAAAGAGTGCATCAAGGTGCAATGATATAAGACCCGCACTCAAGATAAATATTTTCACGAAACCACCAAGGAAAAAGGTGGACATGAAAGAATAAGGATATCAACTAGAGATGGAACTTCTCTCAGGTGTATAAGATTCTAGGTAGATCAAAATCATGATGATATCAATCCACAAAGAAGGATGAACGCACGAAATAGTTACACAAAGGAAAGAACAAGATATCCACAAGGAAGTCATAAATATACCAATAAGATGTTTGCTTCAAAGCATAGCACATGGCTAGATATGGTCTTATTATATAAATGAACTCCTATCACACCTCCATCAAAGACATCACAACTAGCAACAAGAGATCATCGTTGGGATGCTTTGAGAAAGGAAACAAGTATCACAAGATGAAATGAATATCATGCCAAGATGCAACCTACACAAGGTTGAATGCAAGACAGGAATGCATGAATAGATACTTGTTACCGAGATAGCATTGGAAGGATGTAGAAGATACCAATGGAAGGTATTAGATAGTAGTTCATTGAACATCCTAGCTTGACTCCAATAAGCACATGGTGACACCACCTTCCTTGTGAGTGAGCTGAGCATCCAATGCATCTCCAATTGTTCCTAGAATAACAACACAAACAAAATGGTACCCAGACTCATTGGGACCAAAGAGTTAGAAACCCCCCCCCCCCCCCCCCCCCCCCCCCCCCCCCCCCCCCCCCCCCCCCCCCCCCCCCCCCCCCCCCCCCCCCCCCCCCCCCCCCCCCCCCCCCCCCCCCCCCCCCCCCCCCCCCCCCCCCCCCCCCCCCCCCCCCCCCCCCCCCCCCCCCCCCCCCCCCCCCCCCCCCCCCCCCCCCCCCCCCCCCCCCCCCCCCCCCCCCCCCCCCCCCCCCCCCCCCCCCCCCCCCCCCCCCCCCCCCCCCCCCCCCCCCCCCCCCCCCCCCCCCCCCCCCCCCCCCCCCCCCCCCCCCCCCCCCCCCCCCCCCCCCCCCCCCCCCCCCCCCCCCCCCCCCCCCCCCCCCCCCCCCCCCCCCCCCCCCCCCCCCCCCCCCCCCCCCCCCCCCCCCCCCCCCCCCCCCCCCCCCCCCCCCCCCCCCCCCCCCCCCCCCCCCCCCCCCCCCCCCCCCCCCCCCCCCCCCCCCCCCCCCCCCCCCCCCCCCCCCCCCCCCCCCCCCCCCCCCCCCCCCCCCCCCCCCCCCCCCCCCCCCCCCCCCCCCCCCCCCCCCCCCCCCCCCCCCCCCCCCCCCCCCCCCCCCCCCCCCCCCCCCCCCCCCCCCCCCCCCCCCCCCCCCCCCCCCCCCCCCCCCCCCCCCCCCCCCCCCCCCCCCCCCCCCCCCCCCCCCCCCCCCCCCCCCCCCCCCCCCCCCCCCCCCCCCCCCCCCCCCCCCCCCCCCCCCCCCCCCCCCCCCCCCCCCCCCCCCCCCCCCCCCCCCCCCCCCCCCCCCCCCCCCCCCCCCCCCCCCCCCCCCCCCCCCCCCCCCCCCCCCCCCCCCCCCCCCCCCCCCCCCCCCCCCCCCCCCCCCCCCCCCCCCCCCCCCCCCCCCCCCCCCCCCCCCCCCCCCCCCCCCCCCCCCCCCCCCCCCCCCCCCCCCCCCCCCCCCCCCCCCCCCCCCCCCCCCCCCCCCCCCCCCCCCCCCCCCCCCCCCCCCCCCCCCCCCCCCCCCCCCCCCCCCCCCCCCCCCCCCCCCCCCCCCCCCCCCCCCCCCCCCCCCCCCCCCCCCCCCCCCCCCCCCCCCCCCCCCCCCCCCCCCCCCCCCCCCCCCCCCCCCCCCCCCCCCCCCCCCCCCCCCCCCCCCCCCCCCCCCCCCCCCCCCCCCCCCCCCCCCCCCCCCCCCCCCCCCCCCCCCCCCCCCCCCCCCCCCCCCCCCCCCCCCCCCCCCCCCCCCCCCCCCCCCCCCCCCCCCCCCCCCCCCCCCCCCCCCCCCCCCCCCCCCCCCCCCCCCCCCCCCCCCCCCCCCCCCCCCCCCCCCCCCCCCCCCCCCCCCCCCCCCCCCCCCCCCCCCCCCCCCCCCCCCCCCCCCCCCCCCCCCCCCCCCCCCCCCCCCCCCCCCCCCCCCCCCCCCCCCCCCCCCCCCCCCCCCCCCCCCCCCCCCCCCCCCCCCCCCCCCCCCCCCCCCCCCCCCCCCCCCCCCCCCCCCCCCCCCCCCCCCCCCCCCCCCCCCCCCCCCCCCCCCCCCCCCCCCCCCCCCCCCCCCCCCCCCCCCCCCCCCCCCCCCCCCCCCCCCCCCCCCCCCCCCCCCCCCCCCCCCCCCCCCCCCCCCCCCCCCCCCCCCCCCCCCCCCCCCCCCCCCCCCCCCCCCCCCCCCCCCCCCCCCCCCCCCCCCCCCCCCCCCCCCCCCCCCCCCCCCCCCCCCCCCCCCCCCCCCCCCCCCCCCCCCCCCCCCCCCCCCCCCCCCCCCCCCCCCCCCCCCCCCCCCCCCCCCCCCCCCCCCCCCCCCCCCCCCCCCCCCCCCCCCCCCCCCCCCCCCCCCCCCCCCCCCCCCCCCCCCCCCCCCCCCCCCCCCCCCCCCCCCCCCCCCCCCCCCCCCCCCCCCCCCCCCCCCCCCCCCCCCCCCCCCCCCCCCCCCCCCCCCCCCCCCCCCCCCCCCCCCCCCCCCCCCCCCCCCCCCCCCCCCCCCCCCCCCCCCCCCCCCCCCCCCCCCCCCCCCCCCCCCCCCCCCCCCCCCCCCCCCCCCCCCCCCCCCCCCCCCCCCCCCCCCCCCCCCCCTCATCTAATTCCCTTCTTTCATTCATAAACATATCATTTTCATGGTCTAGCAAGTATTGTTCTAAAGGATCACTAGGAGGTACGGCAATAGAAGCAAGACCAATAATTTCATCCTTACTAGGTAATTCTTCTTCACGGTGTTGTCTACTAAATTTAGAAAAATTAAATTCATGAGTCATATCATCTAAACCGATAGTAACAACATCTCTTTTGCAATCTATGGTAGCATTAACAGTATTTAAGAAGGGTCTACCAAATATAATGGGACAAAAGCTATCTTGTGGGGAACCAAGAACAAGAAAATCAGCAGGATATTTAGTTTTCCCACACAAGACTTCAACATCTCTAACAATTCCCATTGGTGAAATAGTATCTCTATTGGCAAGTTTAATTGTGACATCAATATCTTCCATCTCAGCAGGTGCAATATCATGCATAACTTCTTTGTATAAGGAATAAGGTATTGCACTAGCACTAGCACCCATATCACATAAGCCATGATAACAATGATCTCCTATTTTAACAGAAATAACATGCATGCCTACCACAGGTCTAGGTTTATCTTTATCACGAGGTTTAGCAATTCTAGCAGTTTCATTACAGAAATAAATGACATGCCCATCAATATTATCAGACAAGAGATCTTTAATGATAGCAATATTAGGTTCAACTTTAACTTGCTCAGGAGGTGTATATGTTTTAATATTGCTTTTACGAACCACAGTTGAAGCTTTAGCACGATCCTTTATCCTAACAGGGAAAGGTGGTTTGTCAACATAAGAAGTAGGAACAATAGGATCATTATAAGTCCCCCCCCCCCCCCCCCCCCCCCCCCCCCCCCCCCCCCCCCCCCCCCCCCCCCCCCCCCCCCCCCCCCCCCCCCCCCCCCCCCCCCCCCCCCCCCCCCCCCCCCCCCCCCCCCCCCCCCCCCCCCCCCCCCCCCCCCCCCCCCCCCCCCCCCCCCCCCCCCCCCCCCCCCCCCCCCCCCCCCCCCCCCCCCCCCCCCCCCCCCCCCCCCCCCCCCCCCCCCCCCCCCCCCCCCCCCCCCCCCCCCCCCCCCCCCCCCCCCCCCCCCCCCGGTATAGGCTATGTGATGATATGGGATCATGGGACTATAAGCGATTGAAATTGAAATTTCATCAGAAGTTTTATCCTATGCATCTTGTTCATCGTGATCGTAATTATATATATAATTTTTGGCCTCACGAAGGAGAAAGCATCGCTCAAGCTTGGGGTAGGCTTAAGTCAATGTTATATTCATGCCCCAATCATGAGCTCTCAAGAGAAATGATTATTCAAAAATTTTATGCTCGGCTTTCTGACAACAATCGCTCCATGCTCGATACTTCTTGTACTGGTTCCTTTATGATGAAGACTATTGAATTCAAATGGGACTTATTGAAAGAATTAAACGCAACTCTGAAGATTGGGACCTCGACGAAGGTAAGGAGTCAGGTATAACACCTAAGTTTGATTGTGTGAAATCTTTTATGGATACCGATGTTTTCCGTAAATTTACCACTAAATTTGGACTTGACTCTGAGATAGTAGCTTCTTTCTGTGAATCATTTGCTACTCATGTTGATCTCCCTAAGGAGAAGTGGTTTAAATATAATCCTCCTGTTGAAGTAAAAGTAGTTGCACCTATTAAAGTTGAAGAAAAGACTATCACTTATAATGATCCTGTTGTTCCTACTGCTTATGTTAAAAAACCACCTTTCCCTGTTAGAATAAAGGATCATGCTAAAGCTTCAACCGTGGTTCGTAAAAGTAATATTAGAACTTATACACCTCTTGAGCAAGTTAAAGTTGAACCTAATATTGCTATTGTTAAAGATCTTTTGGCCGATAATATTGATGGGCATGTTATTTACTTTTGTGAGGAAACTGCTAGAATTGCTAAGCCTGGTGCTAAAGATAAACATAGACCTGTTGTAGGCATGCCTATTATTTCTGTTAAAATAGAAGATCATTGCTATCATGGCTTGTGTGATATGGGTGCTAGTGCTAGTGCAATACCTATTTCTTTATATCAAGAAATTATGCATGATATTGCACCTGCTGAGATAGAAGATATTGATGTTACCATTAAGCTTGCCAATAGAGATACTATTTCACCAATTGGGATTGTTAGAGATGTTGAAGTCTTGTGTGGGAAAGTAAAATACCCTGCTGATTTTCTTGTTCTTGGTTCCCCACAAGATAGCTTTTGTCCCATTATATTTGGTAGACCCTTCTTGAATACTGTTAATGCTAAGATAGACTGTGAAAAGGATATTGTTACTATTGGTTTGGATGATATGTCTCATGAGTTTATTTCTCTAAATTTCGTAGACAACCTCGTGATGAGGAATTGCCTAGTAAGGATGAAATTATTGGTCTTGCTTCTATTGCCGTGCCTCCTAGTGATCCTTTAGAACAATATTTGCTAGACCATGAAAATGATATGTTTATGAATGAAAGAAGGGAAATAGATGAAGTATTCTTTAAACAGGGACCTATTCTGAAACACAACTTGCCTGTTGAAATCCTAGGGGATCCTCCTCCACCCAAGGGTGATCCCGTGTTTGAGCTTAAACCATTACCTGATACTCTTAAATATGCTTATCTTGATGAAAAGAAGATATATCCTGTTATTATTAGTGCTAACCTTTCAGAGCATGAGGAAGAGAAATTATTAAAAACTCTGAAGAAGCACCGTGCTGCTATTGGATATACTCTTGATGATCTTAAGGGCATTAGCCCCACTTTATGTCAACACAAAATAAATTTAGAGAAAGATGCCAAACCAGTTATTGATCACCAACGACGGCTAAATCCTAAGATGAAAGAAGTGGTAAGAAAGGAAACACTAAAGCTCCTCGAGGCAGGTATAATTTATCCCATTGCTGATAGTCAGTGGGTAAGTCATGTCCATTGTGTTCCTAAGAAGGGAGGTATTACTGTAGTTCCTAATGATAAAGATGAATTGATCCCGCAAAGAATTATTACAGGTTATAGGATGGTAATTGATTTTCGCAAATTAAATAAGGCTACTAAAAAAGATCATTACCCCTTACCTTTTATTGATCAAATGCTAGAAAGATTATCCAAACATACACATTTTTGCTTTCTAGATGGTTACTCTGGCTTCTCTCAAATACCAGTGTCAGCTGATGATCAAGCAAAGACCACTTTTACTTGCCCTTTCGGTACTTTTGCTTATAGACGTATGCCTTTTGGTTTATGTAATGCACCTGCTACCTTTCAAAGATGCATGATGGCTATATTCTCTGACTTTTGTGAAAAGATATGTGAGGTTTTCATGGATGATTTCTCCGTCTATGGATCCTCTTTTGATGATTGCTTGAGCAACCTTGATCGAGTTTTACAGAGATGTGAAGAAACTAATCTTGTCTTGAACTGGGAGAAGTGCCACTTTATGGTTAATGAAGGCATTGTCTTGGGGCACAAAATTTCTGAAAGAGGTATTGAAGTTGATAAAGCTAAAGTTGATGCTATTGAAAAGATGCCCTGTCCTAAGGACATCAAAGGTATAAGAAGCTTTCTGGGTCATGCCGGTTTTTATAGGAGGTTAATTAAGGACTTCTCAAAAATTTCTCGGCCTCTGACTAATCTCTTACAAAAAGATATACCTTTTGTCTTTGATGATGATTGTGTAGAAGCATTTGAAATACTTAAGAAAGCATTGATTTCTGCACCTATTGTTCAGCCACCTGATTGGAATTTACCCTTTGAAATTATGTGTGATGCTAGTGATTATGTTGTAGGTGTTGTTCTAGGGCAAAGAGTTGATAAGAAATTAAATGTTATTCAATATGCTAGTAAAACTCTAGACAATGCCCAGAGAAATTATGCAACTACTGAAAAAGAATTCTTAGCAGTTGTATTTGCATGTGATAAGTTCAGACCTTATATTGTTGATTCTAAAGTAACTATTCACGCCGATCATGCTGCTATTAAATATCTTATGGAAAAGAAAGATGCTAAACCTAGACTTATTAGATGGGTTCTCTTGCTACAAGAATTTGATTTACATATTATTGATAGAAAGGGAGCTGAGAACCCCGTTGCAGACAACTTGTCTAGGTTAGAAAATGTTCTTGATGACCCACTACCTATTGATGATAGCTTTCCTGATGAACAATTAAATGTCATAAATGCTTCTCGTACTGCTCCATGGTATGCTGATTATGCTAATTATATTGTAGCTAAATTTATACCACCTAGTTTCACATACCAGCAAAAGAAAAAGTTTTTCTATGATTTGAGACATTACTTCTGGGATGACCCACATCTTTATAAAGAAGGAGTAGATGATGTTATTAGACGTTGTGTACCTGAGCATGAACAGGAGCAGATCCTACGCAAGTGTCACTCCGAAGCTTATGGAGGACACCACGCTGGAGATAGAACTGCACATAAGGTATTGCAATCCGGTTTTTATTGGCCTACTCTCTTCAAGGATGCTCGTAAGTTTGTCCTATCTTGTGATGAATGTCAAAGAATAGGTAATATTAGTAGACGTCAAGAAATGCCTATGAACTATTCACTTGTTATTGAACCATTTGATGTCTGGGGCTTTGATTATATGGGACCGTTTCCTGCCTCTAATGGGTATACACATATTTTAGTTGCTGTTGATTACGTTATTAAGTGGGTAGAAGCTATTCCAACTAGTAGTGCTGATCATAACACTTCTATTAAGATGCTTAAAGAAGTTATTTTTCCGAGGTTTGGAGTCCCTAGATATTTAATGGCTGATGGTGGTTCACATTTCATTCATGGTGCTTTTCGTAAAATGCTTGCTAAGTATGACGTTAATCATAGAATTGCATCCCCATATCACCCACAGTCTAGTGGTCAAGTAGAATTGAGTAATAGAGAGATCAAATTAATTTTGCAAAAGACTGTTAATAGATCTAGAAAGAATTGGTCCAAGAAACTTGATGATGCATTATGGGCCTATAGAACTGCATATAAAAATCCTATGGGTATGTCTCCATATAAAATGGTTTATGGAAAAGCATGTCACTTACCTCTCGAACTAGAACATAAGGCATATTGGGCCATTAAAGAGCTCAATTATGATTTCAAACTTGCCGGTGAGAAGAGGCTATTTGACATTAGCTCACTTGATGAATGGAGAGCCCAAGCCTATGAAAATGCCAAATTGTTTAAAGAAAAAGTTAAAAGATGGCATGACAAAAGGATACAAAAGCATGAGTTTAATGTAGGTGACTATGTGTTGCTATTCAACTCTCGTTTAAGATTTTTTGCAGGAAAACTTCTCTCTAAATGGGAAGGTCCTTACGTTATCGAGGAGGTCTATCGTTCTGGTGCCACAAAAATCAACAACTTCAAAGGCACAAATCCGAAGGTGGTGAACGGTCAAAGAATCAAACATTATATCTCAGGTAATCCTATAAATGTTGAAACTAATATTATTGAAACCGTAACCCCGGAGGAATTCATAAGGGACACTTTCCAGAATGTTTCAGACTCCGAAAAGGAATAGGTATGTGGTACGGTAAGTAAACCGACTCCAAAACAGTCCAAATGGCAATTTTTCTCCGTTTTGGAATATTTAGAAAAATAGAAAAATAAGAAGCAGTCCAGGAAGGACACGAGGCTTCCATGAGGGTGGGAGGCGCGCCCTACCCCCCTGGGCGCGCCCCCCTGCCTCGTGGGCACCTCGTGTTCTCTCCGGACTCCGTTTTCTTGCACGATACGTATTTTGGTCAGTAAAAATTCATTATATAATCTCCCAAAGGTTTTGACTCCTGTATCACGCAATTATCCTCTGTTTCCGTTTCGAGCTATTTTTTTGACAGATCTAGAGCACCATGACGTCCCCAAGCGCTCCCAAGGACAAGTTCTTCGAGAAGGTCATCAACCCCTACCTCGCGGAGGTGCTGCAACACCCTCAAACCATTGAGATGCATGAGGGGGTGCTGCACATCCGCGGTGTTGAGGGACCAAGGGGGACCGGAAGTGTGGAGACAAGGCTCGAGGCAATGGAGCAACAAGTTTTCATGTGTCAGGAGATGGTGGAGCGTGGACTCGACTCCAATCACATAATGATCATGGAGTTCACCAACAACCACAAGCTGGACGCCAAGGACATTGGGGAGGCCATCTTCAAGCTGCATGAGAAAATCGAGCACCTCCAAGCCCAGATTTATGACCTGCAAAACCAAAACTGTGAGTACGAATATAGATTCAAGAGGATGAGTTTGGCTGCAGATTTAAGGATCCCGGAGACTCGATCATCCTTCTATGATGGGGAGTCTATGCCTTGGAAGAGGGACGACAAGCCTACATCATCAACAACTCCATCTCCTTCACCGGCAAAAGAGACATAATCACATGGGTATGGGCACTCCCCTTGGCAACTGCCAAGCTTGGGGGAGGTGCCCCGGTATCGTATCACCATCACACTCCTATCTTTACAGTTTTTCTTAGTTCGGTCCTTTTAGTAATATCTTGATCTAGTAGAATAAAGTTTTAGTATGATTTAGTTTTGAGTTTTGCTTTATGATCCTTCTATGTAATCGAGTCCGTGAGCTATATATAATAAAGATTAGTGTTGAGTCAAGGGCTTGATTATCTTGCTATGATCTTTAGTGAATAAAAGAAAAAGAAAAAATGGGAAATAAAGAGATCATATTGATCTTATGGAGAGTAATGACTTCACATACAAAGAGTATGATGATTAAAAGTTGTTGAGAGTTGACAAACATAGTTTTGGTCATCGTTGCAATTAATAGTAAGTAATAAAGAAAGAGAGGTTTCACATATAAATATACTATCTTGGACATCTTTTATGATTGTGAGCACTCATTAAAATATGACATGCTAAAGAGTTGATGTTGGACAAGGAAGGCAACGTAATGGGTTATGTTTTCTTATATCTGAGATAAAGTATATTGTCATGGATCATCCAACATGTTGAGCTTGCTTTTCTCCCTCATGCTAGCCAATTCTTTGCATCAAGTAGAGATACTACTTGTGCTTCCAAATACCCTTAAAACCAGTTTTGCCATGGGGGGGGGGGGGGGGGGGGGGGGGGGGGGGGGGGGGGGGGGGGGGGGGGGGGGGGGGGGGGGGGGGGGGGGGGGGGGGGGGGGGGGGGGGGGGGGGGGGGGGGGGGGGGGGGGGGGGGGGGGGGGGGGGGGGGGGGGGGGGGGGGGGGGGGGGGGGGGGGGGGGGGGGGGGGGGGGGGGGGGGGGGGGGGGGGGGGGGGGGGGGGGGGGGGGGGGGGGGGGGGGGGGGGGGGGGGGGGGGGGGGGGGGGGGGGGGGGGGGGGGGGGGGGGGGGGGGGGGGGGGGGGGGGGGGGGGGGGGGGGGGGGGGGGGGGGGGGGGGGGGGGGGGGGGGGGGGGGGGGGGGGGGGGGGGGGGGGGGGGGGGGGGGGGGGGGGGGGGGGGGGGGGGGGGGGGGGGGGGGGGGGGGGGGGGGGGGGGGGGGGGGGGGGGGGGGGGGGGGGGGGGGGGGGGGGGGGGGGGGGGGGGGGGGGGGGGGGGGGGGGGGGGGGGGGGGGGGGGGGGGGGGGGGGGGGGGGGGGGGGGGGGGGGGGGGGGGGGGGGGGGGGGGGGGGGGGGGGGGGGGGGGGGGGGGGGGGGGGGGGGGGGGGGGGGGGGGGGGGGGGGGGGGGGGGGGGGGGGGGGGGGGGGGGGGGGGGGGGGGGGGGGGGGGGGGGGGGGGGGGGGGGGGGGGGGGGGGGGGGGGGGGGGGGGGGGGGGGGGGGGGGGGGGGGGGGGGGGGGGGGGGGGGGGGGGGGGGGGGGGGGGGGGGGGGGGGGGGGGGGGGGGGGGGGGGGGGGGGGGGGGGGGGGGGGGGGGGGGGGGGGGGGGGGGGGGGGGGGGGGGGGGGGGGGGGGGGGGGGGGGGGGGGGGGGGGGGGGGGGGGGGGGGGGGGGGGGGGGGGGGGGGGGGGGGGGGGGGGGGGGGGGGGGGGGGGGGGGGGGGGGGGGGGGGGGGGGGGGGGGGGGGGGGGGGGGGGGGGGGGGGGGGGGGGGGGGGGGGGGGGGGGGGGGGGGGGGGGGGGGGGGGGGGGGGGGGGGGGGGGGGGGGGGGGGGGGGGGGGGGGGGGGGGGGGGGGGGGGGGGGGGGGGGGGGGGGGGGGGGGGGGGGGGGGGGGGGGGGGGGGGGGGGGGGGGGGGGGGGGGGGGGGGGGGGGGGGGGGGGGGGGGGGGGGGGGGGGGGGGGGGGGGGGGGGGGGGGGGGGGGGGGGGGGGGGGGGGGGGGGGGGGGGGGGGGGGGGGGGGGGGGGGGGGGGGGGGGGGGGGGGGGGGGGGGGGGGGGGGGGGGGGGGGGGGGGGGGGGGGGGGGGGGGGGGGGGGGGGGGGGGGGGGGGGGGGGGGGGGGGGGGGGGGGGGGGGGGGGGGGGGGGGGGGGGGGGGGGGGGGGGGGGGGGGGGGGGGGGGGGGGGGGGGGGGGGGGGGGGGGGGGGGGGGGGGGGGGGGGGGGGGGGGGGGGGGGGGGGGGGGGGGGGGGGGGGGGGGGGGGGGGGGGGGGGGGGGGGGGGGGGGGGGGGGGGGGGGGGGGGGGGGGGGGGGGGGGGGGGGGGGGGGGGGGGGGGGGGGGGGGGGGGGGGGGGGGGGGGGGGGGGGGGGGGGGGGGGGGGGGGGGGGGGGGGGGGGGGGGGGGGGGGGGGGGGGGGGGGGGGGGGGGGGGGGGGGGGGGGGGGGGGGGGGGGGGGGGGGGGGGGGGGGGGGGGGGGGGGGGGGGGGGGGGGGGGGGGGGGGGGGGGGGGGGGGGGGGGGGGGGGGGGATAAATATGTCCACATGTTTAGAGATAGATGTGTCGATAAAATAAAATACGGACATGAGGGCATCATGATCATTCTTATAACAGCAACATATATGGATATTGTCATATGATTTCTTATAGTAAAGTAACAATCTATTCACAATGTCAAGTATGAATCAGAAACTTCATTGAGAACCAACAAACTATAATCTCAGTCATTGAAGCAATTGCAATTTATCATAACATCGGAAAGAGTCAATATAAGAGCTTTTCAGCAAGTCCACATACTCAACTATCATTTAGTCTTTCACAATTGCTAACACTCACGCAATATTTGTGGTTATGGAGTTTTAATCGGACACAGAGAAAGATAGGGGCTTATAGTTTCGCCTCCCAACCTTTTACCTCAAGGGTAACGTCAACAATAATAGTCCATGCTAACTTACATCCAATTGGATATATATATCAGGGGGGGGGGGGGGGGGGGGGGGGGGGGGGGGGGGGGGGGGGGGGGGGGGGGGGGGGGGGGGGGGGGGGGGGGGGGGGGGGGGGGGGGGGGGGGGGGGGGGGGGGGGGGGGGGGGGGGGGGGGGGGGGGGGGGGGGGGGGGGGGGGGGGGGGGGGGGGGGGGGGGGGGGGGGGGGGGGGGGGGGGGGGGGGGGGGGGGGGGGGGGGGGGGGGGGGGGGGGGGGGGGGGGGGGGGGGGGGGGGGGGGGGGGGGGGGGGGGGGGGGGGGGGGGGGGGGGGGGGGGGGGGGGGGGGGGGGGGGGGGGGGGGGGGGGGGGGGGGGGGGGGGGGGGGGGGGGGGGGGGGGGGGGGGGGGGGGGGGGGGGGGGGGGGGGGGGGGGGGGGGGGGGGGGGGGGGGGGGGGGGGGGGGGGGGGGGGGGGGGGGGGGGGGGGGGGGGGGGGGGGGGGGGGGGGGGGGGGGGGGGGGGGGGGGGGGGGGGGGGGGGGGGGGGGGGGGGGGGGGGGGGGGGGGGGGGGGGGGGGGGGGGGGGGGGGGGGGGGGGGGGGGGGGGGGGGGGGGGGGGGGGGGGGGGGGGGGGGGGGGGGGGGGGGGGGGGGGGGGGGGGGGGGGGGGGGGGGGGGGGGGGGGGGGGGGGGGGGGGGGGGGGGGGGGGGGGGGGGGGGGGGGGGGGGGGGGGGGGGGGGGGGGGGGGGGGGGGGGGGGGGGGGGGGGGGGGGGGGGGGGGGGGGGGGGGGGGGGGGGGGGGGGGGGGGGGGGGGGGGGGGGGGGGGGGGGGGGGGGGGGGGGGGGGGGGGGGGGGGGGGGGGGGGGGGGGGGGGGGGGGGGGGGGGGGGGGGGGGGGGGGGGGGGGGGGGGGGGGGGGGGGGGGGGGGGGGGGGGGGGGGGGGGGGGGGGGGGGGGGGGGGGGGGGGGGGGGGGGGGGGGGGGGGGGGGGGGGGGGGGGGGGGGGGGGGGGGGAGATGTATGTTGTCTCTCCTCTAGTGGTGTTATGTGAACGTCGACTACATGACCCTTCACCATTGTTTGGGCCTAGAGGAAGGCATTGGGAAGTAATAAGTAGATGATGGGTTGCTAGAGTGACAGAAGCTTAAACCCTAGTTTATGCGTTGCTTCGTAAGGGGCTGATTTGGATCCATATGTTTCATGCTATGGTTAGGTTTACCTTAATACTTCTTTTGTAGTTGCGGATGCTTGCAATAGGAGTTAATCATAAGTGGGATGCTTGTCCAAGTAAGGACAGCACCTAAGCACCAGTGCACCCACATATCAAATTATCAAAGTACCGAACGCGAATCATATGAGCGTGATGAAAACTAGCTTGACGATAATTCCCATGTGTCCTCGGGAGCGTTTTCCTTCATATAAGAGTTTGTCCAGGCTTGTCCTTTGCTACAAAAAGGATTGGGCCACCTTGCTGCACTTTATTTGCACTTGTTACTTGTTACCCGTTACAAATTACCTTATCACAAAACTATCTGTCACCGATAATTTCAGTGCTTGCAGAGAATACCTTACTGAAAACCGCTTGTCATTTCCTTCTGCTCCTCGTTGGGTTCGACACTCTTACTTATCGAAAGGACTACGATAGATCCCCTACACTTGTGGGTCATCAAGAATCTTTTCTGGCGCCGTTGCTGGGGAGTGAAGTGCCTTTGGTAAGTGGAAGTTGGTAAGGAAAAATTTATATAGTGTGCTGAAATTTACTGTCACTTGTTACTATGGAAAGTAATCCTTTGAGGGGCTTGTTCGGGGTATCTTCACCCCGACCAATAGAGCCAAGAGTTGCTCCTCAACCTACTGAACCTACTGAAAATGTTTACTTTGAAATTCCCTCGGGTATGGTAGAAAAACTGCTGGCTAATCCTTTTACAGGAGATGGAACATTGCATCCCGATTTACACCTAATCTATGTGGATGAAGTTTGCGGATTATTTAAGCTTGCAGGTATGCCCGAGGATGTTATCAAGAAGAAGGTCTGGGGGGGGGGGGGGGGGGGGGGGGGGGGGGGGGGGGGGGGGGGGGGGGGGGGGGGGGGGGGGGGGGGGGGGGGGGGGGGGGGGGGGGGGGGGGGGGGGGGGGGGGGGGGGGGGGGGGGGGGGGGGGGGGGGGGGGGGGGGGGGGGGGGGGGGGGGGGGGGGGGGGGGGGGGGGGGGGGGGGGGGGGGGGGGGGGGGGGGGGGGGGGGGGGGGGGGGGGGGGGGGGGGGGGGGGGGGGGGGGGGGGGGGGGGGGGGGGGGGGGGGGGGGGGGGGGGGGGGGGGGGGGGGGGGGGGGGGGGGGGGGGGGGGGGGGGGGGGGGGGGGGGGGGGGGGGGGGGGGGGGGGGGGGGGGGGGGGGGGGGGGGGGGGGGGGGGGGGGGGGGGGGGGGGGGGGGGGGGGGGGGGGGGGGGGGGGGGGGGGGGGGGGGGGGGGGGGGGGGGGGGGGGGGGGGGGGGGGGGGGGGGGGGGGGGGGGGGGGGGGGGGGGGGGGGGGGGGGGGGGGGGGGGGGGGGGGGGGGGGGGGGGGGGGGGGGGGGGGGGGGGGGGGGGGGGGGGGGGGGGGGGGGGGGGGGGGGGGGGGGGGGGGGGGGGGGGGGGGGGGGGGGGGGGGGGGGGGGGGGGGGGGGGGGGGGGGGGGGGGGGGGGGGGGGGGGGGGGGGGGGGGGGGGGGAGGAAGAAGCCCGACGATGGAGATGATCCGAAGCTGAGACACGTCAAGGATGCAAGCCAGTGGAGAGTGTTGAACGGCTTCTATCGGTATTTCGAATGTGATGCAAGGAACATCGTGCTCGGCGCATGTACCGATGGCATGAATCCGTTTGGCAACCAGAACACCAACCATAGCACATGGCCCGTGTTTGTATGGATGTACAATCTCCCCCCTGGTTGTGCATGAAGTCAAAGTACATTCACATGAGCATGCTGATTCAAGGGCCGAAACAACCGGGAAATAATATTAATCTGTATCTGGGGCTGCTTCAAGAGGAGTTAGACACGTTATGGAAAACACCGGCCAAGACATGGGACGCCAGCAAAGGCGAGTATTTCTACATGAGAGCCGCGCTGATCACGACGGTGCACGACTATCTCGGTTACGGATATGTCGCAGGCCAGGTGTGCCATGGATATTGCGGATGCACGTGGTGCATGGATGATACGACGTCTCAGCAGCTAACGTCAAGGAAAGATGGCGGGTCTGGGAAAATCGTGTAGATGGGGCATCGAAGATGGCTCGATCAGGACGACCCGTGGAGAAACCGTGGAGATCTATTCAATGGTCACGCTGAGCATCAAGGACCTCCACGTAAGCGGAGCGGCACCGAAATCGATGAGCTGTTGAAAAACTGGGAACAGTGCCCCACGCCGGGAAAGATGATGAAAAGGCGCCGGAGCCGCTGCTGAAGGTATGGAAGACGAGGTCTGTGTTCTAGGACTTGGAGTACTGGCACAAACTCGACACACCTCATTGCCTTGATCAAATGCATATCTGTAAGAATGTCCATGAGAGCTTGCTCGCGACACTGATGAACATGCCGGATAAGACCAAGGATGGGCCGAAGGCAAGAAAAGACTTGCAAGATTTGAAAATCAGAGAAGATCTGCACATGCCGCCCCGTAAAAAGTCAGACGAGACAGAGACGGAGACAGAGGCACGGGAGAAGAAGGGCAAAAAAGTAAAGGAAGAGGATTATTGCCCCCCTTCTTGCTTCAACTTAAGTCCGGCTGAGGTCGATCAATTCTTTAAGTGCCTTACCGGAGTCAAAGTTAGTTCCGGTTACTGTGGCAAGATAAGCAGATATCTAGACATGAACAAGAAAAGGTTCAGCGGGATGAAGTCCCATGACTGTCATGTGATGATGACGCAGATACTACCTGTTGCCCTTAGAGGGATAATGGACAAGCATGTCCGTGACACGCTTATTGGTCTCTGCAACTTTTTCGACGTCATCTCTCGAAAGTCGATAAGTGTGAAGCAACTCCAAAGGCTATAGGAAGAGATCGTTGTGATACTGAATGAGCTTGAGATGTACTTCCCGCCCGCGTTCTTTGACGTCATGGTGCATCTGTGTGTCCATATTGTGGACGACATAATAGACCTGGGACCATCATTCCTGCACAATATGATGCCGTTTGAGAGGATGAATGGGATCGTCAAAGGATTCGTTCGTAACATGTCCCATCCGGATGGAAGCATCTTCCAGGGCTATCTGACACAAGAGTGCATCTCTTTCTGCGAGAATTTTCTATATGGCGCAGACCAGCCGCATGGTGTTGGTGTTGGTTTGCCCGTTAACAAGCACGATGGGAGGCTCGAAGGAGAAGGTCACTCCAACGGTCGCAGGGAACTGCACGTGGCATACTCAGATCGACGCAACGACTTTGACAGAGCAAACTTGGTAGTGCTACAACACCTAGACGAGGTAGATCCTTTCATGGCACTGCACAAAGAAATTGTCGCAAAGAAGTATCATGACTGGGGGGGTATGCAGGACGGACACCGAAGTTACTAGAGAGCACAACTCCACTTTCCTGCATTGGTTCAAAGAGCATATTATTGCTAATCCCCCGGAAGAGGGCTCTAAGGACAGATTGCTCATATACGCCTTAGCACATGGCCCCTCGCCCAACCTCGTCACCTATCAGGCATACGATATCAACGGATACATGTTCTACACGGAGGCCAAAGATATGGACAGTGATGATTAGAACTCAGGGGTGACGATGGAATGCATGACCGGCAGCGACAACGGCGCAACTGAGAGATTTTACGGAAGGGTCGAGGAGATCTGGGAGCTTGACTACTCTGGACTGCACAACGCGACAATGTTCCGTGTCAGATGGGCTAAGAATATCGAAAGAGAAAACCGGTATTTCACTACCATGACTATACCTGACGCCAAGAGCACTACCGTGAACGCTATCGCAAAAAACGAGCCATGGGTACACGCTAAGCACGTGACACAATGCTTCTTCATAACCGACCCGCGCAATCCCAGCCATGTTGTCGTGAGAGAGGCAAAAGGAACATCATTGGAATGGATGGAGTCGCCAACGAGGAAGACTATGACCAGTACGACAACCCAATGAGGGAAGATGACGATGACGATGAAGTATATGTCAAAAGAAGAATCAATACTACATTACCTAAGAAAGATCGTACTCCATGGAAAAGGAAAAGTCACAATGAGGGGCTCAATTATTCTTCAACGAACAAGAAGGGAAAGAAGCTCACTCAAAAACGAAAACGTCAACGCTGAGGAACCATATGTTATCGGTCAAATGATGTAATATATATGTTCCTATTTTGTGTACACACTTAGCCATTATGCATGGGTCAAATGATGTAATATATATGTTCCTATTTTGTATACATACTTAACCATCAAACGATGCAATATATATCGTCTTAGTTATATACATTGTATCACCTTCCCTTCGTTCACTGCTCTCGTAAAAAAGGAAAAGAAAAGAAAAGAAAAGGGAGAGAAAATAAAGGAAAAGAAAATAGAAGAAACAAACTGGAAAACAACTATAGGTACTGGTTATAGCAGTAGCGCTTTTCTGAAAAGAGCTATAACTAGTCAAGGTAGCAGTAGCGCTTTCCGTATAAAAACGTTATAGCTACCTGTAATAGCAGTAGTGTTTTCTGGATAAAAGCGCTATAGCTAACTTAGCTATAGCGTGTTTGTCCGGAATGCGCTACTGCTACCTCGACTTAACCCCCCAAATCCTCACTCTCTCTGCTTCTTCCCGCATCTGCATTTCCCCCCAAATCCCCACTCTCTCTTCCCCCGTGTCGTCGCCGCTGGAGCCCTGCCCTCGCCACACCCCTGCCCTCGCCGCGCCCCTGCGCTCGCCTCCGACCCCGGCGCTCGGCCCCGTCTCGGTGCTCGCCCCCGACCCCGGCGCTCACCCCGACCCTGACGCGCCACGCCTCCCTCCACTGCTTCCTCCCCTCCCAAGCTCGGCCGTCGTCGGGCCTGCCTCCTCGTCCCTGCACCCTCTGTAGGGGGGGGGGGGGGGGGGGGGGGGGCTCTGCTAGCTAGGGTTCTTTGGTTAATTTACTTAGGTTTTAGTTAGGGCAGTAGGTTAATTAGGTTATCTATTTAGTTGTGAATTTAGCTAGCTTTTTATGAACCCTAGGTTTCAAATTAGGACAGAAATTTAGGGTTAAGCAATGTTAGTTAAAAGAAAAGGCAGAAGTGATTATATAGGTTTCTTGCATTTTTTAGTTGAAGTAATTGTTGCTATTTAAATTTTATAGTGCTAGATATTTAATTAGAATTAGTATTAAAAACAGAATTAGTATTTAAAAAAACCAAATTAGTTTAAGCAAATGTCCAAATCAACATCCCTTGTTAAAGCAAAAAAAAATAGTTTCAAATTTTGGTAGGCTGAATTTACTTTCAAATATTGTGAAGAAAAATGACTTCTTGCATTTTTCTTCAAGTTCTATATTTTTCTTCCTTTTATATGCAAATTTGAAGTGGACATGTGATATATATGTGGACATGTGATTTGGACATGTCATATTTGAAATTTAGACATGTCATTTGGACATGTGATGTTTTGGACATGTCATATTTGGAAAATGATGATTATGTGCAGGGTAAATGAGAGTGGCCTATGTTTCACCGGAATGTTGATTCATTTCCGTTCCGGTGAATTTCAGGCGCTCGATATGTCCACTTTTTAGCAAAGGTCATGCCGAAATTTTCCGTGAATTTTGGCATGACTTGTGCTAGAAAGTAGGCATATCGAGTGCGGAGAGTTGCTGGGAAACGGCATTCCGGCAAACATAGATCTTTTTTTATGTCATTTCTCATTTTTTTTATAGTTTTAGAATTAAACGAGGAGACTTAATCATAGGAAACATGTCGAACAACGAAGAAACCGGGCCTTTTGACCAAGATGCAGACGAGATGGATTATGATGGTGAACAAGAGTACCTCGACTTTTTGTCTGCTAAGCACAGTCAAGGTTTGCAGGTCGGCCTCGATGATGGTACTGACGCCAACATCGACACCGACGGCGCCGGCACCGATGGCGGCGCCGGCACCGAGACCGGCGGGGAAGGTACCGGCGGGGATGATACCGGCAGGGAAGGTACCGGCGTCGATGTCGCTACCGAAAAGAAGAAGCAGAGGATACGAAAACCAAACAAACTCGGCATTGGACGACTGGTGATCACAAAGATGGCACCTGGCAAGTTTGAGCCATTAGAGCCGGAAGAACCTCGCAAGTGCTATGGGAACCAAGTAGGATGCATCCTACGGGAATGCACGAGCATCAACAACGATGACTTAAGGAGTAAAGAACATTTGAGGCAGTTGCTCCTGACGAAGTTGCACAAGAGATTCAAGTTCCCCGACCGGGATGATAGCATAGAACAACCGTGGGATGATCCGAAGATGAAAAAGATTAACAATCACGCCATGGGCATGTTCAGCAATGATTTGGCCTCCTGGAAAGGGAGGGTGAAATGAGCTATTGAGGCCGAGGAACCCCTATCCAAGATTCTGGAGGAAAATCCGACACTTACGGAAGAGGAGTTCGAAAAGTTCAAGGACACTTGCGCTACCGAGGCAGCCAAGGCTAAGGCTGCGAAATTCAAGAGCCTTCAGCAAAGGAACATGGGGAAGCATCGCCTTGGAAGCTGTGGCTACCTCGATAAAAGGCCCATATGGGATAAGGAGGACGCGGAACGTGAAGCCGCGGGTCTCCCAGACCCCTTCGCGAAGTTCACCAACCCCTTGGAGTGTGACTTCATCAGGGCCCGCTACAAGTGGGACAAGGAAAAGAAGGTTTTTTACATGGACCAGATCACGAGGAGATTGATTAGAATACTGGTAATTATTCTTTTACCACCTTACATTTAGCTCCAGATCAAGTCGACTACACATTCGTAAACGGTTCACGTTCCTCCTGCAGGAGAAGCAACACCAGCTTGCACCCAAAAGCCCTACTTCTCCGATGAGGCCCAAGTGGGACACCCCTCTCAACCGGGCCTTGAACGAACTTAAGGGACTCCCTTTGGGCCAGCGGCCGCAATATGGACGTGTGCACGACGCCGGAGACGGCGCCACATGGAAGGTGTTTTACAACGAGGGCCCGGAGGCCAAGAAGCAGAAAAAGAAGTTTAGTCAGGCGGACATCGACAAGAAGGTGAAGCTTGCGTTCGAGAAAAAAGCAGCTGAGGACGCGAAAAAAACAGCCGAGGAGAAAAATGAGTTGCTACAGCAGGCAGTCAATGCAGCTGTAACTGCTTGCAGAAATGATTTGGCTACTAACTTGGTCCCAGCTATCATCAACTGGACGAAGGAAAATCCAGACAAGACGGCACATGATTTCCCCATGCCCAGTTTCGTCGCGAGCAACTCCGTGAACAACACCACCGCACCATCACCTGCTCACGCAACCGGGCCTGCTCTCGCACCCGCAACCGCACCCGCACCCGCTCATAGCATCCCGTCCTCAGTCTCTGGCGCGCTAGGCGGGCCTTCGTCTTTGGTTGAGCTCGACGCCCTCACGGTAATTACATGTCGCACCAACATATATATCTAGAATATTCCATTTTCGTTGCCTTTCGGATGTTTTACGCCGCAGACATGTGTTTGCAGGCCGACGAAACCCCGTGCACCGTACTCTACTTGATCAAAGGCCAGAAGGTGGACGTGGGAAAGGGGGTGATAACGAAGCCCTTGGAACTCACGTTCCACAGCCAGCCGATCCCCGCTGGGCACTTCAGGGTTACCTTGTCGAGTGTGAAATCGGGGCACGAGGATTCGCCTCCTCCAGTACGGCTAGGGGGAGAGGACGACGAGACCCCGTTGTGGATTGGAAGCTGCAAGGGTTGGGTGCTGCTATGGCCAAAGAATCTTCTTCGTCTGGAGCCGGCCGAGAGCACACCAATAACCACACATCAACAAGCATGTATGGAGACCACCACCCCGCCTACGCAATTACCAGCTCCTGTAGTGCCGGGTGAGAGCGGCGGACGACGTGATGAAGGGGGTCCAATAGTGGCTGATGTAATTGGTCCCGTAGAACAAAGAATGGATGATGAGATGGAGGAGGCAGAGGACCCAATGGGTTTCCTCATTACAGGCGCCTATGACGGTGACTTAGATATGATGATGAGTCAGCCATATGACGAATCGGGCTATCAGCATGCTGATGAGGATGTGGATGATCTGCCCGGGCAGGAATGTCCTAGCAGGGATTGCAAGAAGTCTCTCTTCATGAAATCCTCACAGGACATGCCTGAAGATGCCGCCTCAACACAGGCTCAACTAGCCGGGGGTCGTACAGTGCTTAGCCCGGCAACACTGGGGCAGGGGTTAAGGAAGGGTCTGGAAGGTGTGCCCAAGAAAAAGGAGAGGGAGAGACCGGGGAAGATAGGCTCAGCTGCCTACAGACAAGCCAAACACATAGCAGCCAGACGGTGGATTCTGAAGAGCGTGTACCCGTCAAAGGTGCGGCCATGTTCCATGTCACGGGCGAGCCGATGCTACCGCCGAAACCGCTGGAGGCTCTATCAGGGGATCTCAGGAGACTGCACGACCATGTGCTGTTGACTGAGAAAAGCCTATTAGCCTCGAAGGATCCAGGATATCCGACATACGCGGCTCGTGTGCCTGAGGGGAGGTGCTACGTCGACACACGGCCCACGGAGGTGTTCTTCCTGCGGTTTGACCATATCTTCGAGATGTTTCTGACAAGGCGGCTCGATTTGACAATCGTCCGCCTTTTTGCGCTACATATGAGCTCTGTCATGAAGAGAGAAGAAGTCTCGCAAATCTGTGTGGCGGATCCGTACTACATGCACGAGTCCTTCTTGAGTCTCGGCGACTTTGAGCGTGAAACTGCTAGGGAGTACCTCCAAAACTTCATGGTACAGAATAAGGACCAGGAAATTGTCCTCCTGCCTTATCATCCAACGTAAGTCAGTTCCGGACAACCCTTTCGTACATTTCAATCATTCCTTCTCGCTCATATGAAGAATAATTTGAGGTGTCTTTTTCCCCGCAGCAACGGGCGCGCCGTAATTATCGTTCTTTACCCGCGATTCTCCCACGCCGTGTATTTCGACCCTACCAGAAACTACGAGAAGAAGGACTACACCCACATAATGAATATTCTAGATGATGCTCTCCAAGGCTTCAGCATTAGGGGTGGCCACCTGCAGATCAGGAAACAAAGGAACAAGAAGTTGGGTTTCTCGCATAAAACTAACTTCTGCTGCATCCATGTCCCAAAACCAAGCAAGAAAGATGGATTCTACCTCCTCCATCTCATGATTGAGTTCAGCACGGATCACCAAAAGCTTCGCATGACAAGCAGAAACGATGATCATATCCGCAAGTGGGTAGAATCTCATGGAGAAGCGGATTATAAACTTAGAGATGACTTCTTTCGCATCCAAAGAGACATTGCAACGATCATCATGAAAGAAGTCATCGATGAGAAGGGGATGTTCCACCATGGCCCTATATCGCGAACTGACGTCCGAACTCGCATAGGCATGCAATGTCATGACCTCACGTCGTTCAAGAAGCTAGGGTCCATCCTTGATGATATGGAAGGATGGAACTTCTAGTGATTTACGATGCCGATGATGATGATATGTGTCGGTTGAACTTGTATACTTTCTGTAGCGATGAAACTTTGTGATGACCATGGTCCCTGCCGAACTTGCGTAATGCTACTTTGTTAGTTTTGGTACGATGACCTGCGTACCTCTAGTTAATTAGTTTGCGTACTATATGTTGCATCTAGTTGCTAACCCTTTCTTTTTCGTGTTGCTCTAGTATATTTTGTTGCATATGATCGTACATTCTCTTGATGAAGATGCATCTCTAACAGGTACCTAGATTCTTGATGGCGAAGAAGCAGTGCTATGTCGTGTACAAAGGGAAGGTTCCGGGAGTGTACGACGAGTGGCCTGAGTGTCAGGCGCAAGTGGATGGGTTCTCGGGCGCCAGCCATAAAGGCTTCAAAAGCAGACAAGAAGCAGAAACTAGTTACTTGAGGTTCACGCTAGCGCGAGAGAGGACTCGTAACCGCCGCCTCATGTACTGCATAGTTCCGCTCTCACTCATAGTGATAGCTCTTCTCGCGTATATCATTGTTTAGATGGATGACGATATAGTTGCAAGTATTCGAGACTTGTATCGCTATTTTCGAGATGATGACGAGAGATCACTTTGTGTTGGATGATGATTATGATGATGACGAGAGACCACTTTGTGTTGGATGATGATTATGATGATGACATGATTTGATGAGACTATTTGTATGTATATGCTATGATTACATTTGTGGTCTCGCAGCCATTTGTATGTGTATGATGATGACATTTGTATGTGCTAAAGATTCTTGTATAGAGCATGTTCAAATACAAAACAAATATGCAGAAAAAAAATCAGAAACTAATAAAATTAGCAGTAGCGATGGGAGTAAAGTTAGCAGCAGCGTGCCATTAGCAGTAGCGCGGCTTAATACAGAGCACTAGAGCTATTAGCAGTAGCGCGCTGTTCTACAGCTCGCTACTACTACGCTTGTATAGCAGTAGCGCGGGCCAACACGCGCTGCTGCTACAGGTTAGCTGTAGCATCGTATCAGTAGCGCGGGTCCCCGCACTATTGCTATACTTAAAACCCGCTCTACTGCTAGGCTTTTCCCTAGTAGTGTTCATCAGCTGCAAGTGCATGGATCACTGTAATATCTTTTGCTACAAGCATTAACCTGGGATTTATGAACCACGAGAGCAAAGGATGAGCGTCATACCTTTTCGTACAGCTAGATTTGTTGGACATTAGTCGTGTTTGCACCCAAGTAGCTCTTGAAAATAACTTACTACTAAACCTCGCCTCTTATGAGGCAGTGAGAATAATGATAGGAAAACCTAAACTAATGAAACTAGGCTAAAAGCAACAATTAAAGCGAAAATACAAAGGTGAACATGGGTGTGCGCGTACCCACGTGAATAGTAAATTGATAAAAAATACTAGAAAAAATTAAAAAATTCTGAAACTTCGCAGTATAAAACTTAGTAGATCATTCTACTCACGTGTGAAGTTTCATGATGTATTGACACCCACGGTATTCCTAGTGAAGAAAATACAAATTCGACCATACTATTCATTAAACAGTGTTTTTTAATATAGCATCGATTTTGTCATTTTTGCCTAGATTACCACGGATGTGATTTCTTCGTGAAACTTCATATGCGAGTATACCGGATTGCTATGTATATTACAAAAATAAATTCACATTTTTTTGATTTTTTTTTAGTATTTTTTTGAATTTACTATTCATAAAGGGTGCGCGCGCACCATGTTCACCAAATCCGCATCGCAATTAAAGAAGCAACACAAACAGTAAATGAGATGATGATTAATAAATGACTTTAGGCAAGCGGCTACCTAAACGACAGTAACACAAAACATATGCTATGTGCCTACACAGGTCACCCGGGGGGGAGGGTTGTACTCCCTCCGTTCCATAATGTAGTGCCTATAGATTTTTGCAAAAGTCAAATGTTACAAACTTTGACCATATTTATAGAGAAAAGTAGGTACATCTAGAATACCAAATGCACATCATTGGATACATCATGAGTTATATTTTCAGAATATACATGTTTGGTATTGTAGATGTAGACCATTTTCTTTATACACTTGGTCAAAGTTGAAAAACTTTGACTTTCAGAAAAATCTATAGGCACTACATTGTGGAATGGAGGGAGTATGTCTTCATTGCTCCGGTTCCCCGGAATAGGCATCCTAGGGTCCGAAAATCCCTCTATTATTTGTGTCAGCTTTATCTTTGTTCAAGTACACACGCGCGCACTTTTAGAGTGCATCAATGCGAGAAGGAAGGTCGAGCGCGCTTCCGCAGGTTCCTACAATTAATATAAAGTTGGGAGGAAATGTCTTTTGTCCAAAAAATATTTGAATAATTTACATATTTACAGTTGCACTACGCAGATGGGCATACGACTTGAGTTAAGATTCACATTTTTTTCTATAAAATCTCAAAACTATATCCTGACTTAATTATTTTTCTTTCAGTTCTATCATCCGGCCTACGCGGACAAAGAACCACTCTTTGTTCTTGTCAAGGACCAATAGCCTCTTTTCGGTGCGGGTGGGCATGAAGAGATATCTTTGTTCTGACCGGAACAAAGAGCATTCTCATGGGCAACAAAAAAGAGGCCACCCACACATACAACAAACGTGCAAAATCACATATGATTATCCCCGCTGCACCATAGCTCCTCTGGCTGAACCCTCCCGCCACTCACACCGCATCGATGTGGAGAATACGTTCACACCAAAATTATCAGAATCATAATTTTGAATCATATCGGAGCTCAAATGGTAGGATAGCAAATCGTAAAATCTTAAGTAATCAAAATCATAGAATCTGAGTGGTTAGTTTGGATCGTAACATTGTAGAATCGTACAATAAAATTGTGATTTAGACAAACTTGGTTTAGACAAAATGAACTCGAAAAATGCATTGTGGAGGACGAATTTTGTCGTTCAATCTACACCGACCGGCGCACACCTATCGCGTGCTCGGTGGTGTGTTTCCCAATTACTAGCACCCATCTACTCGTCTAGATACCGCCATCCTCCTAGACATTGTCTTTCTTTCTATTGTTGTCGTTGGCCACGCACATCACTATCCGCGCCATCGCAAACATGAACCGGATGTTGCTAACTCTAGCATCAACTTGACACAGTCATTGAAATGGCGTTCAGACATGAACTTTCCTTGTCACCTTGTCAGAGCATCTCCACTCGCACCCCCAACAGGCCCCCCAGGGCGAGTTTTTTTTCCGTCGGCGCCGAAAACATCCCCCAGTCGCGCCCCCAGGACGCCGAATTCTGCCGGTTCGGCCCATTTTTTAGCCCGGCGATTCCAGGATGAACCTAGCGCACTGGGGGCGCTTGGGGGCTCCGGCGGAAGGGAAAACGATGCATGGGCCACCATGTCACGCGAAAAACATTTTTTGCACGTCCAGATTCGCCCTCCGTGCGCACTACCTCTTTCGCCGCCATGTCGATCCTGGTGCCGCCTACCTGCCCACCGCCGCTAGAAAGGCCATTTCTCCGCCGAAAAGAGAGGGTTCGCCGTGGCAGCCTCCACCCCGCTCCTGGGCGAGCTTTCCGGCGCTCCGGCCAAGCAGTCGGGGATACCGGCGGTTGCGCGCCTACCACGCCCGCCAGGTGGTCGGCGATTTGTCTACTCGGCAATGGACTCGGACGACCAGGAGGCGTTCGCGGCGCTGCTGGAGGAGGAAGCCGATGCCGACGCCTAGAACGAAGAGCACCTCATGGTCCTCGCCGCTCTGGCCAACCTGTTCGCGAGCAATGCAAAGCCGCAGCGAGGTGGCTCGGCGCCGGGCCGGCAAAAGGAAAAGCAGAGGCATTGACTGGAGGGCTATTGCTTGCTCTATGTCGACTACTTCGCCGAAGCTCCACTGCATTGCGATAAAGTATTTCAGCGCCGTTATCGGATGAGCCGAAAGCTCTTCCTCAAGATTGTGAATTCCATTCATGAGTTCGACAGCTACTTCAAGTGCAAGAAGGATTGCACCGACACACTTGGATTCACCTCACTCCAGAAGTGCACGACAGCTATGAGGATGCTTGCATACGGAGCTTCCGATGATATACAGGAAGACTATGGACGCATGGCCGAGTCCACCACCATTGAGTGTTTGTACAAGTTCTGCAGGGCAGAGGTGGCAGTGTTTGGACCACAATAATTGCGATCACCCAATGCTCAAGACACTGCTCGGATCCTAGCATAAAATGCAGCAAGAGGATTTCCTGGGATGCTTGGAAGCATCGATTCCATGCATTGGGTATGGAAAAATTGTCCATTTGCTTGGCAGGGGATGTACAAAGGCGCCAAAGGAGCTTGTAGTGTGGTACTTGAGGCAGTGGCCACACAGGACCTCTGGATTTGACACTCCTTCTTTGGTATGCCAGGAACTCACAATGACATCAACGTACTGCAATGCTTGAATGTCTTTGCCAAGCTTGTTGAAGGTCATGCTCCTCCGGTGAACTTCGAGGTCAATGGGCGCCACTACAACAAGGGATATTACCTAGCAGATGACATCTATCCGAGATGGTCCACATTTGTGAAGACTATCTCAAACCCTGTGCCAGGAGGCAAGAACTCCTACTTTGCCAAGCGTCAGGAGGCTTGCAGGAAGGATGTCGAGCGGGCATTTGGTGTGCTCCAATCTTGATTTGCTGTTGTCCGGTACCCCGCTCTGACCTGGTCGAAAGTGATGGAAATATGCCCTATAGGCAATAATAAAATGGTTATTATTATATTTCCTTAATCATGATAAAGGTTTATTATTCATGCTAGAATTGTATTGATTGGAAACTTAAATACATGTGTGAATACATAAACAAATACCGTGTCCCTAGTAAGCCTCTACTAGACTAGCTCGTTGATCAAAGATGGTTAAGGTTTCCTAACCATAGACATGTGTTGTCATTTGATAACAGGATCACATCATTAGGAGAATGATGTGACGGACAAGACCCATCCGTTAGCTTAGCATATTGATCGTACAGTTTATTGCTATTGCTTTCTTCATGCCAAATACATATTCCTTCGACTATGAGATTATGCAACTCCCCAATACCGGAGGAATGCCTTGTGTGCATCAAATGTCACAACGTAACCGGGTGATCATAAAGATCCCCCTGGACAAAGGGAATTATGTATGTTGTCATAAGGTTCGACCGATAAAGATCTTCGTAGAATATGTAGGAGCCAATATGGGCATCTAGGTTCCGCTATTGGTTATTGACCGGAGAGGTGTCTCGGTCATGTTTACATAGTTCTCGAACCCGTAGGGTCCGCACGCTTAACGTTCGTTGACGATATAGTGCTATATGAGTTATATGTTTTGGTGACCGAATGTTGTTCTGAGTCCCGTATGAGATCACGGACATGACGAGGAGCTCCAGAATGGTCCAGAGGTAAAGATTTATATATAGGATGATACTATTTGGACACCAGAAGAGTTTCGGGGCATACCGTGTAGTCATCGGGTCACCGGAAGGGGTTCCGGTAAGCCCCGGGAGGTTTATGGGCCATATGGGCCAAGAGAAGGGAGCACACCAGCCCCTGGTGCGCCCCTCTATGGCCCCCCCCCCCCCCCCCCCCCCCCCCCCCCCCCCCCCCCCCCCCCCCCCCCCCCCCCCCCCCCCCCCCCCCCCCCCCCCCCCCCCCCCCCCCCCCCCCCCCCCCCCCCCCCCCCCCCCCCCCCCCCCCCCCCCCCCCCCCCCCCCCCCCCCCCCCCCCCCCCCCCCCCCCCCCCCCCCCCCCCCCCCCCCCCCCCCCCCCCCCCCCCCCCCCCCCCCCCCCCCCCCCCCCCCCCCCCCCCCCCCCCCCCCCCCCCCCCCCCCCCCCCCCCCCCCCCCCCCCCCCCCCCCCCCCCCCCCCCCCCCCCCCCCCCCCCCCCCCCCCCCCCCCCCCCCCCCCCCCCCCCCCCCCCCCCCCCCCCCCCCCCCCCCCCCCCCCCCCCCCCCCCCCCCCCCCCCCCCCCCCCCCCCCCCCCCCCCCCCCCCCCCCCCCCCCCCCCCCCCCCCCCCCCCCCCCCCCCCCCCCCCCCCCCCCCCCCCCCCCCCCCCCCCCCCCCCCCCCCCCCCCCCCCCCCCCCCCCCCCCCCCCCCCCCCCCCCCCCCCCCCCCCCCCCCCCCCCCCCCCCCCCCCCCCCCCCCCCCCCCCCCCCCCCCCCCCCCCCCCCCCCCCCCCCCCCCCCCCCCCCCCCCCCCCCCCCCCCCCCCCCCCCCCCCCCCCCCCCCCCCCCCCCCCCCCCCCCCCCCCCCCCCCCCCCCCCCCCCCCCCCCCCCCCCCCCCCCCCCCCCCCCCCCCCCCCCCCCCCCCCCCCCCCCCCCCCCCCCCCCCCCCCCCCCCCCCCCCCCCCCCCCCCCCCCCCCCCCCCCCCCCCCCCCCCCCCCCCCCCCCCCCCCCCCCCCCCCCCCCCCCCCCCCCCCCCCCCCCCCCCCCCCCCCCCCCCCCCCCCCCCCCCCCCCCCCCCCCCCCCCCCCCCCCCCCCCCCCCCCCCCCCCCCCCCCCCCCCCCCCCCCCCCCCCCCCCCCCCCCCCCCCCCCCCCCCCCCCCCCCCCCCCCCCCCCCCCCCCCCCCCCCCCCCCCCCCCCCCCCCCCCCCCCCCCCCCCCCCCCCCCCCCCCCCCCCCCCCCCCCCCCCCCCCCCCCCCCCCCCCCCCCCCCCCCCCCCCCCCCCCCCCCCCCCCCCCCCCCCCCCCCCCCCCCCCCCCCCCCCCCCCCCCCCCCCCCCCCCATTGTCTTAGCCGTGTGCGGCATCCCCCTCCACCGTTTACACCCTCGGTCATATTTTCGTAGTGCTTAGGCGAAGCCCTACGGAGATAGCATCACCACCACCGTCACCACGCCGTCGTGCTGCCGGAACTCATCCACTACTTCGTCATCTTCCTGGATCAAGAAGGCGAGGACGTCACCGAGCTGAACGTGTGCTGAACGCGGAGGTGCCGTGCGTTCGGTACTAGATCGATTGGATCAGGAAGAAGTTCCACTACATCAACCGCTTTAAACGCTTCCGCTTACGGTCTAGGAGGGTACGTAGACACACTCTCCCCTCTCGCTGCTATGCATCTTCTTGATAGATCTTGCGTGTGCGTAGAATTTTTTTGTTTTCCATGCAACGTTTCCCAACAGAAAGATCATGACTTGCTGTGTCATCTTGCACAACATGATCATTGAGAGCCAGCAGGAAGAGCCAGTGTTTGACGCTGAACCATATTACAGGCAGGGTCCTCTTGCCCAAGTTGATACCAGCTACCAGCAACCTGGGTTGCCTTCCTCAATATGCGTCAGGAGATCCGAGACCCACAGGTGCATCAAGAACTGCAGCACGATCTGGTGGAGCACCTATGGAGGCTCAAGGGCAACGCCTAGCTCGACGTGTGATGAAATATGAGTTTTTATTTGTGTTCAAATTATGAGTTTGATTTGTTGAACTATTTGATTTGTATTGATTTCTGTGATGAACTATGTGATAAAAATTAGTTTTTGTTGAATTTGTGCTGAAGCACGCCGAATATGGGCCGAAATTTGGCCAATTTGCACAAAAAATGAGCCAAAATCGACGGTTGGGGGGCGAACTTGAGGGGTCGGCTGGGAATCCGAGCCCCCCACCCCCGCCGATTTTTCCGCCGGGTGGCCCCCAGGGGGCGCTATTTCAAGCCCCTGGGAGGCCAAACGGCTGGAAATGCTCTCAGCCTTATTCATAGGAGTTCTAATCAATGAACCATTAGTCAATTCGATCTCCGAAGCTCTCTAACTTTTAGCGTGAACCGAATACCGGAGTTCTTCTGAAAGACAATGTCTATGAGGATGGCGGCATCTAGATGAATAGATGGGTGTGATTAATTGGACAAAATAATCAGCGTCTGGACGTTGGCTTGTGTCGGTTAGTGTATATTGATGTATATTCAACGGCAAAATTCATCCTTTACAATATACTGTTCCAGCTCATGTTTCCTGGTGGCAGAAGGGTTCAACTAGGGGAGCTACAGTGCAACAGGATGATCGTCTGCCGGTTTGTTTCTTCACTTAGAGCATCTTGAGCCGATCCCTAAAAAATAAAATAGATGAGTAAACAGACGAGTAAAGCTTAGTGGACTATTTTTATTTTCCTAAATTTTGGCCGGACTAGCCGATCTCCTAAACTTAGCGAAGTAAAAATTGCAATTGGCCTATGCGTTTCGTCGACCACTTGCTATGCGTCTTCGCGGCGAGCGGCGACGATGGTGACCACGCCAGCGACGCGCCACCGACCACACGTCCGTCGGCCTCCGCTATCTTGACGATCTCCATCGGCTGTGCCACCTGCAAATGCCCATGAACTGAATATCAAAATTTGTACCCCTGCCCGGCGTCGCCGTCCTCGCAACAGCACTCTCGCTCACTCACTCCACACTTGTGCGTTCCTTGGCTGGCCTCGCACATCGCCGTCTTCGTAGGTGGCAATGGGGAACCCACCGGAGTTGTACTCCGAGCTACTCAACATCTTGTCTCAAGTTTTGATTTTTTGACGCAGAACTTTGAACTTTCACTTGCACTATACATGGTCGTCGGCTTTTGGTGTTGGCAGACTCTCCTGGACCAGCAGGAGAACAGGGCGGTGCTCTGGGCGTGCAACGCTGACGAGGGCAGGAGCAGCTGCGCTAGGCCCGACGAGGGCAGAAGCACCATGCCTGCGCACACCTCCATGAAGCGAGGTTACCGGCGAGGCCCGAGGTCGCCCCGTGGACAAGGGGGCTTCACGTGAGTCACCGGCCGGCCACATGAAGACCTACATGCATAGAATTTTTTTACTCTAGCTGCCGAGCTCGGAGTATTTTTAGTCGCCCACTAGGCTGAGGAGCACAAAATTTACTCTAACTCTAACCCGTTTAGGAGATCGGCCAGGTGCCAGGATATCGGCTAGAGATGCTCTGACAGTCTCTTTTCATTTCCTTCCGTAGCTATCATAGCCAAGACATCTCTTTGTGCGAAATCGGATAGAAAATAGGCTTTTCGTTCACGACAAGAAGGGTGAGTGATTCTTCGTCCGTGAGAATTGCATTTTTCTTAACAGAGATATAATTTCGACATTTTGTAAAAAAGAAAGTATTTAGAGCAACTCCAATGGGGCGACCCATTTCGTCTGCCCGCGTCCGTTTGGGTCGGCGCGGACAAAAGTGGAGGCCCAACGCGCCGACCCAAACTCAAATCGTGTCCGCCTGGCGTCCCGCCGACCCATTTCCGGCCCAAAATTGCGCCTGAATGCGTCGGCGCGGACGTGAAGCGGACGCGCCGTGCGTCTCCTCGCCGTCCGCCGCGTCCCCACCTAGCGGCCACCCAACCGCCACCGGTCGTCTTATTTGTGACGACCACCGACAGCGGGCCCACGCGTCAGCCAGTGGAAGCGTCCTTTTTT